>JARHVA010001996.1:2855000-2890000 GCA_037957365.1 Torreya grandis | reverse complement strand
AATCTAGAATTTTAAATGAAACCCCAAAAAGACATCTCTAGTTTGAATTATTTTAGGTAGATCAATGGATCACTAAGGGTAACTTGAAACAAAAGGTCT
This sequence comes from Torreya grandis, assembly GCA_037957365.1. Classification (NCBI taxonomy): domain Eukaryota; kingdom Viridiplantae; phylum Streptophyta; class Pinopsida; order Cupressales; family Taxaceae; genus Torreya; species Torreya grandis. The sequence goes on along the minus strand of JARHVA010001996.1, from coordinate 2,889,901 downwards.
ATTGGAACTAGATGTGAAACCCACTTAAAGGAATAAAAAAACTTATTAGAGACCTAATGAGCACCGCTAGGGTTAAAAGAGAGGGGAAACAACTTGACCTATGAAGAAAAAGGCAAGGGGACTCTTCCCACACTTGGAATATCATAGACCATTAATGGCCATAAACATTAGAAATAATGGTGGGAACCTATGACATCCTATGACCACAAGGCCCAATTAATCTCCCAAGCTCCCTAGTGATTATCAATAACTAAATCATTATCTTATAAGATACCTTTATCAATAAGAATGTTAGCTACCTTATTTGCTTCTCTGAAATAGTGGGTAGCCTCACAAGAGTTGAGGTTGTCCAACATGTCGAGCCTATATTCAATATGCTTTTTACCTTCCAAGAAGTAAATTTGACATTTTTAAGTGCTTTAATAATAACCATAGAGTCACCTTCACATATAAAATTATTTATCCCACACTAGGATACTAAGTCCACTCCTACAACTAGGGTTTCAACTTCAACTTCATTATTCATATCATCCCCCAGTATCATAGAGGTTGCACGAATCATAGAACCATTACAATCTAGGATGACACAACTAACCCTTGAAGCACTAGGCTTACCCCTAACCACCTCATTAAAGTTTTGATTAAACAACCTTGAGGGGGAGTCTACTCCATTTTACCACTTTGCCTATAAGCCTTCAAAATGGCCACCAACCTATTAATTAGAGGAGTTTTCAGCCCATGCCATATTAAAATAATATGGAAATCTCAATCAGAAAGGTTGTACTTGTATCTTTGAGCATGGATGGAGCTTACCTTAGCCATGACAATTTTTGAAATTTTCAAAAATAGTTATAGGGAACAAAATCAATCCTAAAAAAATGTTGATTATGTTGCTACCACATGGTCCAAACAAGGGTTATGAGGCATAAATTCTAGAGGTAAGCAAAGGTGTCCTTTGGAGAGCCAATAGGCCAAGTGATCAAAACATGTCATAGCATCATTATTCTATCCCATTGTTGTGAGAGCATACTCCATAACTGGTTCTATAAAACTTTGATAGATAGACAGGTGAAGAAAATATGAGTGACATGTTCCTCAACATGCAACACATACAACATCTAGATGACCCACAAACTCCCATTTTATGTAGATGATCCAAAGTAAGGATATGACTTTTCATTGATAGCTAAGTAAAAACCCCTACTTTGGGAAGTCAATCCTTTCTCCAATAGAGTAATTTGTCCCATTAAAAAGTGGGTCCTAATTTCTTAGCCATTTTATAACCCAAATTTATTATGTACATTTTTTTTGGCCCTAGCTTAATGGATATATTCTGCCTTATTGCTAATAATTTTTTTATTTTTAACCAAATGACTAGAAAAAAGATGTGTTTGGTTCTCTACAAAGGCATAATATCCAACTCTTCGTCTCCTACACTCCATCCCTAAAACATCTATGATATCCAAATAATTTCACACTTTCATTCCCCAGAGGACTTCCAAGGTATCCTTCACTGCAACAAGCTCTTGAAATTCCTAGAAGGGTTTATGTCCATTCCAAGAATACCCTTAGAATTTCATTGATCACCTATCATTGACCACCCCAGAGACATGATCTTTGATAATGTGTCAGTATTTGAGAATAATATTCCACAAATGGGATCCCCTTGGAGGGTTCTAAACCTTGAGAAAGTTTACTAAGGAGAAAGAACCAAAGTAATTATGTTGGAGAAGATTATTGCATGTAACATGGGAATGATTGACCATAGCCTAAACTAATTTGTCTTTTGAAGCTCAATTCTAGATACCTAGATGTTTAATCCTCTCATTACCTCCCACTTATTGTAAATAAACCTTATCCCACTTGACCAAGGGAATTTTATTCTTATCCTAAGACCCTTACCAAAGGAAAATTTTCATAATTATATTCAATTGTAGTGAAACCTTTGCGAAGGTTGAAGGACTGAAAAAGTATAAATAATGAGGGCATTCAAAACTAATTTAATGAGAGTGATGCACCCTACGAGAGTCAACCATTTAGCTTCCCATGAGGTGACTCTATACCTATAGATTTTGAGAATATTATCTTATATGGAGGCTTTACCAACCCCAGTAAAGAGGGGGACTCCTAAGTATTTAGTAGGTAGCTTCATATTTAAAAATATAAGACTATGATGTCATGCGAGGTATTGAAGAAAAAGATTTCAAACTTAGCTATGTTAATTTCTCCCAAAATCTTTCTCATAATCGACCAATATTTACTTCAATGCACATGATTTCATATCATTGGTTAGGCCAAATAACATTGCATCATTCAAAAATTGTTGATGCATGAAAATTTCCATACTCTTCGTAGCCTTGATACCCTAAATTTCATGAAAGGCCATAGCACCCAAGATTTCCCTACACAGAGCTTCAATCATAAGGACGAAAAGAAAATGTGAGATAGAGTCACCTTGTCTAAGGCCTTGGGATGCTTCAAAAAATTTAGTTGTGTCCCCATTAATAACGATAGAAAATTTAGGACTAAAGATATAGTTTAAGATCGAGTTACAACAATTTTTAGAGAAGCCAAAGTTGTCATGTGTTTTTAGAAGGAATCTCCAAAAAAGTCTATCATAGGCCTTATTGATGTCAAGCTTGAGAATCATCCCCCTTTTATGATCAACAAACTCATAATAGATGATCTTGTGAGCAATAACAATACCATTATGAATGCTTCAGTGGGGATCAAAGCCCCCTGTTCACTTGAGATAATGCCCTTTAATAATCATTTAGATCTAGAAGAAATTTATTTGGAAATAATGGAGGAAATGCTACAACTTCCTTTCAAATTTTCATTTGACCATTCAACTGCCTTCCATATCTAGACTTAAAGGAGGAAATGTTGTTTGCATTATGATTTGCTTGAGTGGAGCTATGAAATAAAAAAGAATCACGTAACAAATTTTTTCTCATGTATAGCAATAATCTAGTACTATAAAATTACATTAATGTATTATCATAACCATTGCAATTATTTAGATTGTAAGTTAGGGGTCCTGTAGAGACTATTGCTACTCCTATTTTTAATGAGTCGATGGCCCCATGAAAAATAAAAGGCATATAATAGGAGATTTTAGAATCTTTTCCTAAAAATAAGGCTTTATCTAATTTTTAGGGGGATAGTTTGAGTGGGTGAAAAAAGGGCGGATGGGAGTTTTTCATACCTACCTCTAGGCTATGTTTGGAAAATGTCTTTTGATGTTGCTTTCTCCAATCTTGGAAATGGATTTGGGGTTGACTTTTATGCACCTAATGGGAAATATTTCTAGTTTTCTTTCAAATTTTTGTTTGAGTGCATGAATAATACTACTGAGTATGAGGCACCCTTATTTGGTTTTAGAATTACCCACAAACATAAAATTACAAGTATGATTGGAAAGGATGATTTAGAGCTTATCGTTAAGCCTATCATAAATGCTTATGCCACAAAAATAAAAGGTTGAAATAATATAGGAATGTTGTATGGGAATTTCTAGATTTTTTTGACACTTTTAATATTTGTTATCATGATAGAAGATTCAAAGAATAAAGTGACATACTTACAGGGTTATGTGATCACATTGAAATTAAAAATATGAACCCTCACTATCAATACCAAGTGGAGGTAATCATTAGACCCTCAATCCCATACAATATTCATCATTGGCAAGTTTTTGATGATAATAAATATATTATAAGGTCTCTCAATCGTGAAGCTAAATTTCAAGATCAACTTATAGACCTATAATCCATTATTTAGACCTATGATGGGAAGGGAACCATGTTTGGGAAAGATATAATTTAGATGAAGACAAACACTCTCCCTAGGGGATTGGGGAGTTTAGAATAATATTTTGATGAAGAAAATTGAATTAAAACTTGAGACTTATTTGTATCAAAAGATGTAATTGAATGCAATTTGGGCTCTCATGAAAATCCTAGGAAAGTCCAGCTGGGCACTCACTTAAGTGTAGCAAAAAATCAAACTTATTGGCAGCTACTAAAAAATTACTAGGACTGATTGGCTTGGTCTTATTATAAATTGAAAGTGTATAGGGAAGATTTATTTCAGCATGTTACCCCATTGCATCTTGACAGCAAGCCTTTCAGGTAAAAGCATAGAACTATCAACCCTATCCTGGCCACCAAGATGCAGGATGAGTTAAATAAGCTAAGTTATGGTGAAATTATTTAGCTTATAAAATCATCATCATCGGTGTCAAACTTAGTCCCTATGAGAAATAAAAATGGTGACATCCACTTATACATGGATTTTTGAAATTTTAATAAAGCTTCTCTGAAGGATAATTATCCTCTACCTAATATGGATAACCTATTGTAAATTTTTATAGGATCAGAGATGTCCACATTAGATTATTTATCAGGGTAGAACTAGGTTGTGTTGAGAGAATTAGAGAGACCTTATATTGCATTTGCAGTGCCTTGGCTCATGTATGTTTATATGTGAATGCCTTTTGAGTTGATGAATGTTGGTGAAATAGTTCATCAAGCTATGAATATTACTTTTATAGGGGTAATTAACAATTTTATAAATGTGTATTAGGATGACATTACCATGTACTCTAAGAATAGAAAAGAACATTTGGCACATCTAAAGAAAGTGTTCATTATATGTAGGGAGTTAGGCATTTCACTTAATCCAAAGAAGTGTCACTTTAGAGTAGAAAAAGCCAAGTTGTTGGGACACAGAGTGTCTAAGGATGGTGTCATGATTGATCCTAAAAGAGTGGAAGCCATTGATAGAGCGCCTATCCCACAGTTCAAGAAAGGAATTCAGTCTTTCTTTGGACAAATTAACTTTGTCAGAAGGTTTGTGACCAACTTCATAGAGATCACTTTGCCTATTACTTCTATGTTGAAGAAAGACCAAACCATCAAGTAGGAAGAGAAGGTTGTAAAAGCATTAAATGACATCAAAGGAGCCTTAAATTATTACCCTATCTTGGCCAGTCCTGATTACACTAAGGAATTTCAAATATTCTCTTTTACATCCCATAATAATGTAGCAGTTGTATTATTATAAAAGAATGATGACGATCATGAATAGCCCATAGATTTATTTAGTAAAGCTATGAAAGGATTTGAATTGAACAATACCATTATGAAAAACTAATATTTCACTTTCTTCAAGGCTGTTAAGATGTTTAAACCTTATATTTTATGTTTGAAGATTGTTGTATATATCCCACATAAAATGGTAAAGGACATCTTGACTCAAATTGAGGAATCAAGAAAGAGATGCAGATGGGTCAATAAGTTGAAAGAATATGACATTAATATCTAGACCACCAAACTAGTGAGAGGAATGGGTCTATTCAAGCTCATAGTTGAGACCAATTTGCAAGCTATTGAAGTAAACATTGTTGTTTTTAATGTTGATGATCCTTTGAGTCAAATTAGCATATCTCTATAGTATAAGGAAATTATTTACTACTTGAAAATATGAATTATCCCACTAACTTGGATAAGAATCAAAGGAGAACTCTTAAACATATTTCCCAAAAATACCTATTGATTGAAAGTGGAGCGGCATGGAAGAATCTAGATGGGCCTTTCTTGAGAAGATTGGCAGAAGAAGAAACTATCAATTTGATTGAAGAATTCCATAGTGGAGTATGTGTTGGTCACTTTACACATAAAGTCACAGCTCATAAGATTCTAAGCTCTGGTTATTGGTGTCCATCACTATTCAAGGACGTTACTTAGAAAGTTAAAAAATGCAAGAAATATCATCACTTTGTTGGAAGGTTGAAAGCTTATGGTTTTCTTCCCTTACAAACTGTAATGATTGAAGGCCCATTTAGACAATGGGGAATGGATTTCATTGGGGAAATCATTGATTTTTCAAGCACTAGACATAAGTAGATATTAGTTATAATTGAATACTTCACGAAATGGGTTATATCAATCCCTACAAAGAAATCTACACACCAAGTGATTATGGACTTTTTGTTGAATCAGATTATTTATATGTTTGGTGTCCCTATTAAGGTAATTATTGATAATTTCATAAGTTCTAGAGATAAAACTTTGGTGGCATTATGAAAAGTGTAAAAGATCACATTGAATTGTAATTCTAATTACAAACCTAGGGAATAGTCAATCAAAATATAGTAACAAGAACTTGCTCAAAATGATTAGACAAACTTTGGACGTAAACAATAAGAAATGGGGTGAACAACTAAATTTTGCCTTGTGGGTTAACAAGATCATGCCTAAGAAAACTATAGGTAAAATCCATTTTGAGCATGTTTATGAAGCTCAATCTATATTTCATATGATTTATAGTTTCCAACCTATCAGTTCATGTAACAGCTAGAAGAAGATGATGAAATCAAAAACTATGAAAATAAAATCAACCATATTATTGAGCTTGATGAAACTAGAAGACAAACTCATGAGAGACACTTAAATTTCAAGGAAATACTCAAAAGATATTCGATAGAAATGTTTCTCCAAGAACTTTCTAGGTAGGATATCTAGTTTTAATTTGGGAAATCATGCATGAAGAGAAAGGCAAACATGGTATATATGATGCCTTGTGGATAGGCCCTTAGTTTATTGACTACAAAATTGGGGAACACATTTTATTATAGAAATAACTAGATGGTGAGATACTAGAATTGACAGTAAAAGGCACACATTTAGAACACTTCCTTGACTGAGTTCATGACTATGCATAATAATGTATAGTGTATAGCTCTGTTGTTTTATTGCCCCTTTGTATTGGGCCTTATTTGTGTGTGTGTGTGTGTGTGTGTGTGTGTGTATATATATATATATATATATATATATATATATATATATATATATATATATTATTTTTTATAATCATGTGTTCATTTTTAGATTATCCTTATCTATTTTTGTTAGTTTGCCTTTATCTAATTAAGTTTCCATTCATGTTTGCTACAAATTTATAAATTTTTGACTTTGTGGACTAAGGGATTGGTACCTAGTCTTGTTTTTTGGGGTTCTTTACACACCCATGGGAGGAGTACATCCCTGGGTGAGATCCAATGTTAGTGCCCAAACTTGCATTATGTAATTTATGCCTTATTTTTGAGAAGTAACTCCCTAAAAATTTTAAATGTTGCCTCCTATTCATAAATGTGTATAGAGGTAATGAAAATCCACTTCTGAAATCAATTTATAAAAATCCCACTCTTGCCTTGTGAAAACCCTATGTAATCCTAGTTTCAAATAATAGTTAATTTTTTTATGTTTTAATGACATTGCAGGGTCCATGGTAAAAATGTCATGGAAAGAAGATAAAATACTTATAGGTATGTTGTTTTGCATCTTTAAAAATAATATGTAGATAAATTTTTTTAAGGTTAAATACAAGTATAAAATATTTCAAATTACAAATGAGACATGAAAGTTGATAGGATATTTGACTGGGGAAAATAACTTGAAAAAAATAAGTATTAAAAGTTCAAGTTGTAAATTATGATCCACTCTCCAAATCCTACAAATCAACATGGAGGAGAAACACCATGTAAAAAAATTGAAAGTTACAAGTTTTAAATTGTATATTAATTCCCCAAACTTACATCATGTATTTGGAGGAGAAGCAACATGCCAAAAGCAGTTAGTAAAAGTGCAAGTTGTAAATTGAATGCCTGGCCCTGAAACTCATCAATCAACTCAACATAAGAAAAGTCAACATGAGGGGATTCAAAATAGAACTTTCAATGCCAAATGTAACTTTCATTTATTGAAAATTGAAAATTATACATGAATTTTCCAATCCCACAATGGAATTTTTGAGCAAAACTGCAACATCAGATTACAAGTTATGAAATTACAAATTACAAATGTGCAATTGACTTCCTAATTTCTACAAAATTATAAATTTAAATTTGGGGTCTAAAATCCTACCATACAAATGAGGTGCAAAATTGAAAATAAGAGTTAAATTCATAGGCAAGGAAAAAGGATAAATAAATGCATAGAACTTAATAATTTGTGGTAGCAACCCTAAAAAATTCAAAGGCAAAGTAGAGAATGTAGAAAAGCATGTTGGATTAAAAATGCAAAAAAGTAAAATGAGCTATAAATTGAATTTTTAAATATTTGTATTTTATCGAATACCTTTATGGAATAAATATGTTACATGGGTTTTGAGGCCAAGGTGGGCCTTTGGAAGGAATTTTTTTGAACTCTCATGGATATTACATTGCTTCTATCATAGCTGAAGTAATCCAATGCTCTCATTACGAAGAATACATCACTCTTTGGTTTGGATAAGAAGAAGGGTATCTATACATAATATTTCAATTTGAAAATGATTAATGGAAGAGCATGGCCAAGAAATTTCATAAGAAGATGAGAAGTGTTTTTTTCTCCCAAAGGAATATTCTCTCTTAAGCCCAAATTTAACAAATTTACATCCAAAGAGATCAAGGGTTTATTAACAAACTTAATCATTACATGGACACATAATTACCAAAATGATTTCCTTATAACGCATGAGCTTCCAAGTGAAATCGAGGGCATCTTCTAGCTGGAGCATATCAAAGGAATATTCTAGGTGACATAGTTGTATAAGTAAAGATGGTTTATCCTCTTTACAAGGTTGTTGTTGGTTTTCTTAGGTCTTAGGCTCTTTTAATTTTTAAGATCATTGTTTTGTGTATTTTATCACTCTTTCTAAGGTGGTTGTATATATAAATCCATTAGCAAGCTCTGAGAGAATGTATATGTCTCCCCTGTATCATATGAAAACCACCATGCTTCTCCCCTTGATCACATTCTAAACAATAATATATATAGTATATACTTTAAAGTTAATTGAAAATAATTGTGATTTCTATTGTATCTTATCATTTAAATGCAATAATATATTCTTCATGTTCTATTGATTGGGTATTTAGTTGTATGTTTATCAATGGTAGTCATTGTTGGCATAGATCTAGGTTGTAAATTCATGTATGTATTATGATTTGGAAATATGTTATTGATAACCTATTCAGGACATCATGGGTTTATGGATTTGATATAATAAAGTGTTTGAATATATACTTGTAGTGTATGCACTTTGGGGGTTCAAATATCATCTAAATGTTTGCATTAGATTGACACCAATAGATGCAAATCATTCATGATAGTTTCCTTAGCTTATCTTTCAGTCTTCTAAATTTTTTTAAAATAAATGATGTCATGCCTATTGAAGGAGTTATTTTTAAAAAAAAATCACCACAACACTCTTTTATATCTACCTAACTCATCCTACCTATCTTACCCTATAAACAATACACCATGTTGGCTATTAAGTGTTATTTACACATAAATGCATCAATTTTGTAAATCTAGAATGTATCTTTGTTTTGTTATTTAAGTATCAGCATTCTAATCTTCCATTTGGCCCTTTGTTTTTTAAAATTTATTTAGAAATGAAGGTTTGAATCACATTCTTATCTATCTTTAGTAGGTTGTGTCTAACTTAGAGCATTTTTTAATTTTGTGTGACAAATCTTCCCAAATGGAGTGAACAAGTTTGGTTATGACATGATCAAATTTGTATTTTGTGTATGTCAATAATCCCCATGGATATTGAACTATATTATCCCTCCATGCGAGCATGATACAACATAAATCCTCTCACATTGGTTCAAGTAGACCCAAAAGTAGAAGGGAGCTAACTATATCCTCTACCAGTGTCTTCAAGTCATTGTCAGTGTTCAGTCCAACCTGATGCTAAACCCTTCACCGAATATAATGACATATTTCTAGGTTTACCATCAATGTTTCGCATATTACCTAAGTGTACAATTTTGAGTGTAAGAGGTGTATAATTGGGAACCAAATGGGTGGAAATGAATGACTCAATACTTGCTCTAAGTACCCGATTTGTTTAGAAAATATATTTGAAATTTGCATGTGCTTGATTAATGATAGTGAAAATATCACCAGGTACATAACAATTAATTCCATTATTTCTTACATAAATAATCAAGTTTGACACAAAATATTAAAACACACACACACACACACACACACACACACATATAGATAGATATATAGATATATAGATATATGTACATACATACATACATATATATATGTGTGTGTGTGTGTGTGTGTGTGTGTGTGTGTGTACATACACATATATGTACATACACATATATGTATGTATACACATATATGTACATACACATATATATGTACATACATATATATTTACATATATATGTATATATACATATGTATATACATATATATGTATATATACATATGTATATACATATGTTTGTATATACATATACATATATATGTATATATACATATATAGAGAGAGAGAGAAGCACACACACATATACATGTGTGTGTGTGTGTGTGTGTGTGTGTGTGTGTGTGTGTGTGTGTGTGTGTGTGTCTATATATATATATATATATATAGATATACATATACATATATATACATACATATATATACATACATATACATATATATACATACATACACACACACACACACACACACACACACACACACACACACACACACACATATACACATATATATGTATATGTATATGTATGTATGTATATATATATATATATATATATATATATATATATATAGACACACACGCACACACACACACACACACACACAGAGATATATATATTGAGTTCCTATATAATAAGAAGGGGATTACATGTGATGAGTGTAAGATATAAAATTAAATATTTATGAGGATGTGAAAAAGTTTCCAAGAGGGTAAATTAGGAAAATTATCAAACTCATCAGTATGGTTCCAAAAATGAGGCACTACAATTCCCAATAGTAAACATATATCCAAAAAGGTTTTTACATGCAACTAAATTTTACATTCATTTTAACAACACATACCATCTAAAGTAATCAATGGTCAATGTTAAAGATAAAAGGATTGCCTCTAAAAGTTTCATTAACCATAATAGATTAGATGCCATAATCCAATCTAAACTGCATGTTATAGGTAACAAACATACATACTATAAAATAGATAGCATAATTCTATCATGATCACGTCTAAATGAAAGGAGGACACACCCACTCATGGGTTAATGTTATGTATATCTATGGAATAAAGTATGCTATATTCAATGGCATCGCAATTCATAGGAATCCCACTCAACTAGTTATCACCACCATGGCATGATGTTCCTCTACTAGGAGATGAATATGAGACACAGTACAATTAAAGTAACTCATTCTATCCTGGACACATCAATCATAGAAATATGCTCCATAATTAGGAAGGTATGCTCAAACCTTATAAATAATGAGGAAAAACATGTCCTTCACGAGGATCCCTACCAACAAAGTCTCCTCTGAAGCACTAATTTATTAAATATAAGGGTATTTTAAATATAAAGAATTCAAAGAAAGGGATCATAACTTCAAAATGTTTGATGACCACAATGTTTGGATATCAACCTCTAAACTAGATATATATGCCTTGGCTATTAATAAAACATGAAACAAGGAGTAGTAATTCCACTCTAACATAAAAATGACTTGATGAATTTTTTTAATCACACTTATTTGATGTCAAATGCCACACAGGGCATGTGGGTAAGTGCGTAATAATTGGCAAGAAAAAAGGGGCTATTCATGGACATGATTTTTTTAAAGTTTCCAAAATTTGAACTTGTGTAGATAATTTGAGATGGCTACACTCAAAATTTTAAAATGGTATATGAAACATGAATTATAAAATTTTGAGTCTAGTTTCCAAAAAACTATGTTTTTTGAAAAATAGTTAAGTGTAAATAGGTCAAACATCTAAAATTAAAAAGGATCTCCTATTTTTTTGAGAAAACATAGTAGATAGGTGGTCGTGTAACCCACCATTTTTTGGGCATCATTAAATATTGTTTGAAACCCTTTGGTGAATATTTAGATAAGATCTTCTAGTGTGTTATGTTTTTATTTCAATGAATATTTTATTATTATTAATTTTTTAATTAAGTAGATCCTAAAAACTAACCAAAAAATGGATAGTAGGCCATACAGCCCCCTAATTACCTTAAAAAAAAGGAAAAATGTTTTTTTGTTGAAAGTGTATATAATTAGGCCTAGTTTGTTACCATATATATTTTTTTGCACTTGGATTAGTGAAAAATAAATTACATAAGCATGAATAGGCATGCATATGTGTGGCATGTAATGGATAAAAAAATGTCTTGTTAGAAATATATATAGTTTTAACCCTTAAAATATCAAAAAAATTGTAAAAATCATAAATTTGGAAACAGGTCAACATGTTCATCATGATGGTAATATTTTTTTGTATTTTGATGATGAAATCTATAGAATATTTGGTAATTGATGTTAAAATTTGTTGGTTTTTGTAAAAACTCTCGGTCTCATCTATAGATGCATAGTCACAAGTCTTTGGCTAAAAAATCCAAGCTATTTTCAAGCCTAAAGGCTCTATTTTGAGTTCAAATTCAAATAGTGTAGGCAATATGTAATACGTACATACTATGTAATGTATACATATTATATAATGTATTATACAATGCATACACATTTTATAATGCATTATACAATTAATATGCATTATATAATATGTATGCATTATATAATTTATTATATAATGTCTACATGTATAATGTATTATACAATATGTACATAATGTATAATGTGTATGCATTATATAACACATACGCATATGCATTATATAATGTGTATGCATTGTATAACAAGTATGCCTTCTATAATTCATACATATTGTATAATGCATACACATTATATAATTCATATACGTTGTTTTATAATAAGACCAAAAACATATCTAGAAGTATGTGAGAGTTTCACATGAAGGTGCCTTTTGCCAAAAGCTTATATTGACTACTCTAAATGTTATACTTTTAAATTTTTTTTAGTAAATATAATAAATTAGGGTCACTCAATATTTGATAGAGTTGGTCTCACAACTGTATGCCTTACAATGTGGAAAATAGTTATTTAAAATACAATTTGGTTAGTACTTAGGCATTTTTAGTGTCTAAGTATTAAACCTAGGGATTTTAGGACATAATTTTTTTAATTAATGTCTATTTTTGGTAAACTTATAGTCATTTTTTAATTTTTTGTACCTTATAAATTTCTTCCTAGCATTTCTAGGAGTCTTAGGATTTTCAAAATTAAAGTTTTCAAAACACTCACTTTGAAATTGATGCAAAGTGGTGTGATTGGGGTAGCATAGGTAAAATTAATGACATGCACACATCAAATGACCACTTTATTTAATTTCACTTATTCATCATGTCTCCCTCATCCCTAATCACTTCTTAATCATGCCTCATCACCTCTAATCACTCTCTCATCATTATTAATTCTCCCTAATCACTCCCTCATTGACCTTAATTGTCCTTAGTCATCTCCAATCACTCCCTCTTGATCCCTAATTACTCTGTCATTATCCCTAATCACTCATTCCTTATCCCTCATCATTCCCTCATTGACCCTCACCATCCTTAATAATCTTTAATCACTCCCTCATCATTAGTAATCACTCCTTCATTGGTTCTCACCATCCCTCATTTTCCTTAATCCCTCCCTCATTTTCTCTCACAATCCCCAATCATTACTTTATCATCCCTAATCACTCCTTCCTCATCCCTCATTATCCTTAATCACTCCCTTATTGACCCTCACCATTACTCATCATTTATAATCTCTCCCTCATCATCCATAATCACTCACTCATTTCCCCTCACTATCCATCATGATGCAAATCTCTATTCCATACTCTGTTTGTCCAAGCTTTCTACGAATATCCACCTTTCGCTTTCACTTTGTCTTTTCTTTATTGATCTATGTCTTTAGACCATACATACATTTAAAATTCATATGTTAATTTTATTCATTTAATTTATTCTCCACCATGTTCCATATGGTCTCACTAATCACTTCATTCTAATCTCTTTACTCAATGCATTCAATCTCTCTTACTTTTAGACTATCCCCCTCACTAGTCTTTACGATTTATAACAACTTATATCAAATCTTATATTTACTTAATTATGATTTAATAGGGATTTTAAAAACATCCTTACACTCCTTTGAGTCATCTCTAACTTATTTCTGACCCTACCTAACTTCTCAACACAATCATCATATCATACATTACCTCTTACTATATCATAGACTCTTATTGTAGCCTTTTTGGGGTTAAGTTCCTTGGTACTATTTTATAAATACTCAAATAATAAAATTAACCTCATTTGTGGATAACCTCTAATATATCCCATATATTCATAAAGTTCTAGGCTTTGGTATAACTATTTGATAAAAACTTTTGGCTCTTTCTGCACGCAGATTAGGTCTTTAAGTTTCTTTCTACCCTGTCTAACACATAGTCCTCCCCCATCCAAACTTATATAACTTAAAAAATATATATTATATTTTTTAATTTTTAAATAAAATAACCAAATTCCATGAATTATTGATGATTACAACTCCTAAAACCTCACTTTGAAAGTAAAAACTCTAATATAGGGTTTGGACTAGTTTTACATTCTTGATAAGGGTCAACATGAGATTTCAATATTTTGAAGTCATTTATAATGAATTTGACTATTGGATTAGGTCTGATTTTACCCTATGCACATTTTCCAATTTTTATATTTCCTTTTAATCTATAGTAGATTGACTTAACCAAATTTAAATAAACTATGTACTCAGTCATATGTGTATAGTAATATGAGAAGAGGTTATTTATTCTAATTCATTATAAAAATGATTGTAAAACAACATGAGGGTTGAAAATCCTCTGAAAATTTTTTACACACTTTAAAAAATCAATTCCTTATTTTTATAACACTTTATTTTCTAATTTTCATGAGATGCCAATTTGACTATGTTAAGTTTCTTAATGACTATAGGACTATGTTTATTTTATTTTTGCTCATCCAAATATATGAAAGCCACTTGAAATAATATAAGAATTCATGATCATATGATAATAAAATAACTAAAATATAAATTTGAATGTTCACTCTAATACATGCATATAATTTCTCACATAGATGTATACTCAGAACTTTTACTCACAAAAAATAGGGTTGTGTTGTTTAACATAAAAACTCCTTAGCAGAATAATAAGATAAAATATTTAAATACTATTAAATAATTTTTATTTAAATTTAATAATTACTCACACATTATAAAATCCTACCAAACAAAATATCCTCTTCTACAAGAGTCTAGCCTTCACTCAGATTTTAAGGCACAGTTTGTAAAACCACAGGGTATACAGTTTCTAATTTGAACATTCAAAAGATTTTAAATTAAAATGAAAAATAATATAATAAAAATCTAATAAAAGGTATTATAAACTCACCACTCACACACATATCATAAATAACTTATTACTAATCATGTTTCACCATTGATCAAGCACACTATCAACTATCTTTGCACATATTCAAGAAAATGCAGGGTCTATTCGCTTTTTTGTCTACAAATAATCAAAAATTGTCTTTATTCACTTTTTTTTGGTTCTTTACATTCATCATTTAGAATCCTACCCCCTCAAACTTTATTATCTCGGATTCCAAATAGAAAACAAGACATGGACAAGACTCTTATCACCAAATAACCATCCTAACTGAATTCTAACTTCTTTTCTACATTGAGAGTGTCCTCAACTAACTCAACTAATAACATATTTCTTAAATATGAGTTTATGTATATGTGTTGTGAAACCTTAAACCCATAAATAAATTCCTACCACACCACATTCAATGTTAGAATTCTCGAAATAAGATTGAAGTCTCTATGAAAGTTGAAAAATTCAAATGAAAGATTTGGTGGGAAAGTTCAATACAACTCTAATTTAAAACTGACACAAAAATATAAACTTATAAATACTCTTAAATTATTATTATGACCTTGACCACCTTCTAAAGACTCAAAACATGTAAATTAGACCACTATTTTCATTGAGTAGTGATGCTCTTTCATGACCCCATCATCTCTAATCACTGCATCATCATACCTCATCATCTCTAATCACTCATTCCTCATCATTTATAACCCCTAATCACTCCCTCATTGATCGTCACCATCATTCATCATCCCTATTCACTCCTTCATTCTTCCTAATCACTCCCTCATTGACCCTCACCATCCCTCATCATCCCTATAAAATTCCTCATCATCTCTACTCAATTCCTCCTCATCCTTAATCACTCCATCTAATACATTAATGGTGGTATTTTGTTGGGGTTAAATAATTATAGGAGATACAAGTGGAGAGTTGAGTGCTAGCATAAAATATAAGACATAGTGATCAAAATAATGTCAAGGTAAATTTGAAACATAAATACTTAACACCTATGAAAAAGTATGGGCCTATTAGAAATGATTTAATACACAATCAAAATTTTTATAGAAAAAGATAAGTAATTAAAACCACCATAATATCAAAGATGGGTAGTAAATATATGAGTATCACTAAGATATGTGATTTCTTGAAACCAATAAGTTACTTTCCATATGAGGACTTTTTATGGTCTAAATAATTACATTGAAATACTTCTATTTGTATGTATCTTGATTGAGTCATCATACCAGAGAGTGGAAAATAATTTTCAAATGATTAGAATAAGTATTCCAAGATTGGAAGGTAGTGCTTAATTCATAAACTCAATATCCAATCAAATGAAGAGTGTCACACTACGAGCTCTCTACTTGCGCATCTAGAGAAGTGGGTATAAGTTATATAGCACTACAAAAAGGTATGTACATAATAGATTATGAGCCCAATGATATGGTAAGTACTAAAAATATATCTACTTCCCCCAACAATAAATTATATGAAATAAAAATATTGTTTCACTAACAAATGTAGATCAATGGTGAGCCAATACACTACATAATTTCCAATGGAAGTAAGAAGAATTTAATTTCTCCTAAAGCATATTTTCAAAAATTGAACTTAAAATTTATACATTATCCATAACCATATGCTAGTGTATGGTCTTGTGTAGGCCTTGAGAAATGGATCGCCTAGTAGTGTCATTTGGTGTACAAAATCAAACTTTTAAAAGATGCAATCCTCTATGACATCTTTTCTAGTATAGGTGTGTGATGTTTTACATGTGTTTAACCATATATTTACCATTGAATTTTAGTCTATAATATTAAATCTTTGAAAAGTTGTGATAGATTGTCATGATCTGAAATACTATATATCATAGTTAGTTCATAAAATTTCATTCATTAGTGACAGGAAGTAAGAAAATATTGTTAAATTTAGTAAGAAGTATACTCTTAATGGTAAGAATTAAATCTAATGACATATTTATGTCACCATATAATAGTGTGGTTTATCCAACAATAACAAAGAAAAAATAATTGAACCATAAATTAGATGAATATAAAGATATCTTTCAGTTACCTAAATAAGTTCTTACATACTATACACTAAATAATACTATTGACTTGATCCCTTAACTACCTCTACCTCAAACCTCTTTATACAAAATATCATTTTTAGAGAATGAATAGATCAAGTGCTAGATCCATGAAATCATGGACAATGGATACATCATGCCCAAATTAGTACCTTATAAAAGCCCAACTATGTTTGTGCCAAAGTTGTGAATCAACTAAAAAATTCTTAACAAGATTAAAGTAAAGAAATATTATCTTAATTGAAATATTAAGGCATTTTTTTCCCCATATCCATGTTGTAAACAATTGGAATATAGTCTTAAAAAAAATGAAGGATTGATTGACTAGTTGGTTATGCTTTTTATAGCTTAACTCATGTAGCAAATTCATTAATTTAAAGATGTTGAACAACATCCTCAAGCCTTTTACCTATGTAATTTTTTCAATCTACCTTGATGACATCTTAATATTTAGAAAACATAGGATGAACATATACACCATATTAAACTAGTGTTTCACATGTTACATAAACAAATTTTTATGATAACATGAATAAATGTTCATTTTTCATGTAAGAGATAATATATCTGGGTCACACTACACACACAAGGAGTTCATTTGTGAACCTAACCAATACTCAAGTCATATAGGAATGGGAAACACTAAATAAATTTGAATCTGATTCAAATCTTCTCAAAATTATAAAATTATAGAAGAGATTTGTGTTTAATTTTTATCTTTTAAACCAAACTCCAAAGGTGGAACTGAATAAAGTTTCATCTATTCAGTTACACAATAAAGATAATTTGAGAAACTAAAATCCAAGATTTATTTTGTGTTAGTACTTATGTTACTTGACTATAAATTTGGAAGATCATCTAATTCATTTAGTAATAAAATTGACTATCACAAATGGTTATTGACAACACAAGTACTAGAAAAGAGTTAATTTTTAATATAATGGATTAAATAACATATGATTTGAATAAAACATATCCTTAGAGTACATATTAATGTCAAATTATGAGGGAGTGATTAGGGATGGTGAGGGATGGTGAGGGTCAATGATGGAGTGATGAAGGATGGTGAGAGATGGTGAGGGTCAATGAGGGACTAATTAGTGCTAATGAGGGATGAAGAAAGATTTATTAGGCATTATGATGGATGATGAGGGAGTGATGAGTGATGATGAGGGATGGTGATAATCAATAGAGTGATCAGGGATGATAAACCCAAGTGATTAAAGATGATGAGAGATAATGAAGGTCAATGAGGGAGTGATTAGGGATGAGGAGGGAGTGAATAGGGATGATGAATAAATTACGTATGATGAGGTATGAGGAAATATTTATTATGAATGATGAAGGATGAGGATGGAATTATTAATGATGATGAGGGATAGTGAGGGTTAATGGAGGAGTGATTATGGATGATGAAGAAGTGATTAGATATGATTAAGGATAGTGAGGGTCAATGAAGGAGTAAGTAAGGACAATGAAGAATAATGAGAGAGTGATTAGGGGTAATGAGGGATGAGTATTAAGTGATAAAATGTAATAGAGGGATGATGAATAAGTGAAATTAACACAAAGTGGTCATTTGATATGTGTAGGTCATTAATATGACCTACACTACCCTAATCACACAACTTTGGATCCAGTTCAAGTGAGTAGTTTTCAAAATTCAATTTTGACAAACCTAGGACTCCCATCAATGTTAAGAATTAATTTTGAAGGCACAAAAACCTAAAAAATAACTATATGTTTATAAAAAATGGACATTAATTGCAAAAGTTATGTCCTAAAATCCTTAAGTTTAATACCTAAAACCTGAAAATGCCTAAGTACTGACCAAATTGGATTTTGAAAAACTATTTTCCACATATTAAGGTGTGTAGCTATGAGACCAACTCCATTAGATGTTGAGTGACCCTAATTTGTTATATTTAATAAAATAAATTTAAATTATAAGAATGTAACATTCCAAGTATTAAATATAAGCTTCTAGAAAAAGTTGCCTTCAGGTGCAACTCCCACATGCTTCTGGATAAGTTTTTAGTCTTAATACAAAATAACATGTACACATTATATAATGAATATGCATTGTATAATACATTATATAATGCATATGTATTATATAACATGTATGCATTATTCAAATTTGAATCCAAAATATAATTTAATTTACAAAACAACATTAATGTCTACACGATATTATTTTTACAATAACATGATCACGTTAAACGTTAACATGATTGAGTTATGGCTCGTTAATTACCAATCCATAATTTAAATAACATGGTCATGTTAATTTCATAGTGTGATCACATTATTTATTAATTTGATCACGTTACCTAAAATGTCCATGAAATTGTCCCCCAAATTCATGCACTTACCCATGTATGTTACTCTCCAACCATCACTGATGCCCAACCCCAATGGAAATTCAATATATTTTATGGATACTAATAAGGCATATCTCACTATGATAAATAAGATAAGGATAACTCACCATAAGCATAAGTGAATATAATATGATCCATATGAAACTCACTAGTAAGGCCTTTTATGTTGAATCATTAGTCCATGCCACAAAATGTTTACAATATCATGCAACACTCATATATGTATGTGGATAATTTCAAGCCAAAATACATGCATAACACAAAGAGGCTCTTGCTCACTTGTTTTGACCAAGCATGATCCTAAGGTCTATGTAACCCTTAATGGTCCTATCGAGATAATCCTTCTAGCCTAAGGAGGTACCAAGATCAAATGCTACTAAGAGGTACTAGTAATAAAAATTAAGCACTAATGGTAAACAAATGATGTCAATAAGAAGGCATCCTGATCCATTCCCAAACTCATCACTTATGTTGATAGTAACATCATAAAATCTTAAAGCATATTCCACTTAAGTGGAAAGGTTATATTTAATTGAAATGGGTGGTCGGTGAAATAAAATAGACCAATCTTGACCCCAATTCCACATGACACTCTAAATCCCATCCAAAAACAACCAAATTGAGCACAAGGACTATCCCTAAGGTCCTCAAAGATATAATGTGCATGTTTAAGGTGATAGGAAAGACACATCAATCTAGCACACATTGACTCACTTGTGAACTAGCGACCACTTGGAACTCATGGCCATCTTGTCTTCCCAGCACTTAGATGGAGATTTTTCTCCAATCCTTCACCAAATCATAACCACTCTCCTAGGTGGGTGGATGTCCAAAAATTATTGGCATGGCTTTATAGGGTGCAGAGACCAAAATAATAAACTAAGATCAATGGTTGAGCCTTTATACTAAATCCAACATCAAAATTGATCACGTAAAGGGATTAATTATTCAAAGGTCTTGGGTGAGACTCTCTAATCTCTAACCCAATGAGTGAGCATCAGAAAAACTATCCTTATGTGGATAAACCTTTCACAAGGCATTCTGTGATCTCATATTCTCAAGTGAAAGCTATAAAAAAATTCTTTGATCACAAACAATCTCATCAAGTGATGACCAAGCATCTATTACTTGGCCCAAAGATTAAATATTTCCATTTCCATCATATTCCTATGAAACCTTTAATGTGTATTGTGCGTACCTCTTTAATAAGACATATTACATAACTAAAGACACACATTAGTTTAATGTAGAAGAAGCGATATCAAACAATAATCCCTTAGATCTCTCAGTGTTTAAACCATGATATGAGACCAAAATGTCATGCCCAATATTTCATATAATGAAATCCATAAAAAAAAATCCCAAATTAGTTTTGAGAATGTATTATGGGCATTCTAGAAACCCAAACCCGACCTACTATCCAACTACATGGTACGGTATGTACAATGTGTCAAAATAAAGGCATGTGCATAAATGACATGAGTTATAATGTGAAAATAGATACACAATTACTTCATAACCATGTCAGCCTATTTTCTTTATTTGGATTACATGCCTTTAGCTTCCTTAAAAATACCTACATGAACCTCATGGGCCCCATGACTGCATATTTTAAACTAAACACTCAAATAAAATGGGTTGGGTTGAAGGAACCACTAACTCAAATCATTCTTCCTAACTCTCAACAGGGTTAAAATAAGTTCCCAGTTGATTATGGCCAATAACAGGGCCAAGTTCACACCTTACATCACAAATTATTCTATTTTCAAGTTGATTTACTTTAATGATAAGTGCCTAAAAAATATATCTTAGTCTTCATGTGACCTCAAAAGGGGTCTAAAACATATTTTCTTATCTATGTGAGGATGGAGCATCCCATCTCATTTATGAGATCCTTTTTATCTCAACTATTTAATTAGAACATGATGAGGAAACCATAGGAATATTTATGGAAGTCAATAAAGATTTTAAAATTTACTTTCTATCTTCAATTTAATATTTTCAAAAGGAAAAGTAAGGTTTGGAGGATGATTTGTTGATAATCATCCCTATTCACCTTCCTCACATCTAGATGACTTCCATTAATGGAGTTTCCAAGTTTTTATAAGAAATCATATTAATCCATATTACATTTATATCTCGATAAAAATTCTAATAGGTTGATTATGCATATACCCATCCTTTTAGAATGTCTACAAAGGTCTTAAGCTCTCATAATTTTTGAATCGATGTTTGGGAGCTTCAAGCTCCTCCATAACCATTAATTGTCACCAGTGTCTAGATGAAAATGAAAGTACATTTTATTTTTAGTTTTAAATTAAAAAATATATTTTCTTGTGATAAAGTATAAAAATAATAGATGTTTTTGAAGTTAACCCATACCGAAGCTCTCAAGAGCCTGCAAAAGTTATTATGGCTAAAATTGACTTCCTTTAAGAACTAGGCCAAAACTAAAAAAATCTAAGTTTCACATCCTGATTTTATTTCCATGTGCAAGAGGGAAATAAATTATGGGTGTCCCCATTGGATCCCACCCTCTAACCTTCTATCTTCCTTAATCACCGATACAAAATTATATATGTATAAAGATAAAGTTTTTGGTCTCGATAACAATATACAAACGCATACCATAAGATGAAACTTTGTGTAAATTTATATAAAGAATATATTAAATTAATTAAATTAAAACATAAACTAAATAAACAATGTGGGGGAAGTTAAGTATGGTCAACCAAGGTTGACTGGCACATAGAAAGGGGAGCAGCCCATGTGGCTTATCTAAATATGAACCATCATCAGTTATCTACCTATCACATGGATTAAATGTGGTGTATCAAAATGGTTTACACCCCAAACCACATACACAAGCCACTTGGACCCTTAATAACCTATCTCGTAGCCATATGGGTGATTGTTTGCTTAGGGCTTGTGCCAACCCTAAAAATAGGGTACTGCCCTAGCCTTCTAGGGCATGCGTAATATAAAAGTGACTTATAGAGTCACAAATTTATAAAATTCACTACAAGGTTTAGACAAAACCATAAACTTTTAAACAAATTTTGTTGGGCTCAAAAAATCTCACTTCTTTATAACGGATTATTCCACTTCAAAATTTGATAACTTTAAAAACATGAAGCTGAAAATAATTCTTTGAAATGCATTTAAATTTTGACATAGTAAAGTTTATGAATTATTTTAGGGAGGTTTAGGTAATGTTTTATGTACATAAAAATTACAAGACTAAAAATAACCTCTTTAAGTCCTTAATTCCTTTAATAAGTATTTCATGAATTTCCAAGAAAACTATTAACTAATATATTATTTTGCATAAAATAACATATATTTTAAGATGTCAAGAGAAAATATAATCTTTCATTTTCATGAATGAATTTTTTATTTTCATTCACAATCCATTACAATTTGATTTTAAGAGATACTAGAGATTCCAAAAGCTACTCATAAATCTTCCTCTTAGAAAATGGGTACCATCCTTAAGAGTATTACATGTCTTCCTCTATGCAGATATGTATGCTATTAGAGATATGGCCTATTGTATTTTACTTCACCCTCTTCATAGCTTTCCCTAATGTACTATAAGTCATATTATATTTGGGATTGTGTGTCAATTACTAGGCAAAAATGTGAATCCTTGATAAGCTAAATTCATTTCTTGTATCTATATATTTTTATGCATTGTATGGATTTATTTAAAGTAACCTCTCAAGTAGGAGCGCTGATGAATGATATAGATACTTGATAACATCATATAGATGGGAGGTGGGTTTTTAACTTCATACCTATTGAGTTATATTTGATATTTAATGTAGAAGATGTTGACCTATCACCTAAATGTGTTATTCTTTTTTATTGTGGTGTTATAATCTATCATTTTTGACAATTGAATTGTGAAAAACTAATCTATAAAGAAAATAAAAAGTAGTTAACTCACAAATAAATAAATAAATAATCTCACACACATAACTCATCTTCTTTACTTTAATATTTATTTGTTTTTTACCCAAATGAAGATCCGGTTGATATATTTTATATTTTATATTTTTTACTCGTCAGGTTGATATTCGAATTTATGAGTTTTGTTTTTCAATCCAAACATTTCAACTAACTGCCTTCTTTTTATAACTATATCATATTTTTTAAATATGCAAAGGCATAATCATGTTTAATTTTATCAAGTTGCATTGTTTTGTGTCAAACTAGCATATATCCAGGATAGTAAAGAAGAAAGAGAGGAATAACAAGGGTGTAGAGTGCCAAGTCCATGTAGGAAGGGAAAAAAAAATTGGGAGCAGATTACAAATGTTTATAAAAATAGATCATAGCTAATAATAATATTATTAGTCTAAATCGACTGAGCCACCCAATCTTGTACAAATGACAACTGTCATGATATTTTACAAGGATTTAATAGATTACACATAAGCGATGACAATTGCTATTGCCATGTCCACCTGTAGTTTGCTAACAACAGAGATACACTAGAAATTTATATATGGATGCAATATGTTTCATTTTTAAATGCCTGGTATTTGGAATTGCTTACATGTATATTACTATTATTGTTACCTGGATTATTATCAAATATAATATACACTCTATGCCAAGGCTTTGAAAGAATATTTCATTGAAAAAACATAAGGAAGCATGATTGAATAATGCCCTAGCTAACCAACTGAATCAATAGAAGTAAAAATACAAAATGCAATGGATACAAGTGGAACTAACAGAATGCTTACCTTGTAAGCTTCTAGAATTTAAATCCTACCCTACTGCTCTGTTGCTCTTAATTTTTAGAACTCAGCTAATAAACTTGATCTCCATAACCACCAATCAAGGCAAGATAAATCGTTTTAACATATTTACTGAAAGGAATGCCCTTCCATTATTTTTCAATGCATTCATTTTTATACTATTATAGTGGCTATATAGCCCTCCACAAACCTGATGGAATATTTGCCATGGTCAATCACCTCAAGGATATAATCCAATGATTTCACCTTCCTTGCTTTGACCCACTTTAATTTCAATACTGCTTTTCTTTGAGGATATTACTCTACAATAGTTTCATCTTGGTGACTGCAAGCATAGAATGACAAACTCGTTTAATTCACAAAATATAATAAAACTCTATTTTTAAGATCATCTGCTTTAAATGAATAAGAAAAAATCAAATAAATCCCTTGCCTGATTTGCCATATATGTGTTATGTTTCTTCACAACCTTGATCTAGTCTATGGTCTCAGGTGAAGCCATCCTCCATCTGCATTTAGGAGGTGTAATCTCATGTCTGGTATAATTGCTTATAATATTATTTCTCTCAAGACTGCCATACTTTATGACCTTCATGTAGAAAACAAACGGTTTCTAACACGGATGCCTAGTCATGGGCCTGGTGTTGAATGAATGGGCTTTAAGGTCAGCAGCAGAAAAACTATCAGAGCGCCAATCCCTTCAGAAAAAGGCAGATTTTGGTCACCAAAAAGTACTATCACTTAACATTCCATTTTTTTAGGCTCAAAAGAAAAATATACTATGACACAGACAAGGCTACAAGATCCTAAAATTCTTCCTGTGTGACAGATCCTATAAAGGCTACAAGACTTCAAAATTCTTCCAAGATGGATGGATGGAACGAACTTGATGAAAACCAGGCTGCTTTGTCGGGGACACACCAAGCTCGGCCATGCAAGCCTGTATTTTGTCATCACTTCCGTACAAACCTGGATACCTCTGAATGCAATCATCTTGCATTGTTTCTAACGCTTTGGCCAATGGACAATTGATGGCAAACACATCTCCTCCGAAGGCCATACTATATGAAAAATATATATTCTGCAAATGACTTTCAGATAAGCTTCCAATGTAGTACATCTATCTGTGGTCGTATTTGGAGAGAACCCTCACCAGGTTCTCAGTGACAAACACTATGTCATCATCTCGCATAACAAACCAGTGTACATCAGAAAGGCCCAACCTAAAAGTGTCAGAGACTATGCGAGATATCCTAATGGTAGAGTGATGACCCTGCTTATTGGTATACTTGAAATGTGATGTATTGCTGGAAATTCTCAGAGGAGGCAGAACCGAAGCTTCCTCCTTGTCAAAATCCCTTTGAGGCTTGATCTGCTTGTCTAGCCACACAAAACCCATCATTTCCTTAGGCCTCCACCATAGCTTTATGTACTTCTTTCTACTCTTCCATAAACCTGCAGATGCAGCTATTCGAAATACTATATGCTTTAAATCAGTTGCAGCACCCTTAGTTTCTGAAGCAACAATAATGGGTGCCACCACCACTTCCTCGAGTGTGGTACCTGAATCCTTCTCAGATGCATTCAATATTGCTGCCATGGCTTCCTGCTTGTAATAATGAGTGCTCCAAACCAAAGTCACCGCAGCTCATGATGTTTAGGAGAATCTGGAGTCTTGATTTTCTATGGATTTAATGCCACACTACAAATTGATAATTCATAAATGAATAACAAAACATTTGGCATGGTGTGATACAGGTGGCAGCGGGCTTAAAATTTCAACAGCTGAAGATGGCACCATCGCCATCACTGGCTGACATTTCCAAATATTCCCAGCGTACATCTGTACAGAGCAGTCTTGATTTTCACGAAGGCAGAAATAACATGAATTTTTATCAGCCAACCAAAACATTACAGATATATGAACAGTTAAAGATCTTACAACTCATTTAGGTTTAAAGTTCACATAATTTTGAAGAGACAAAACGATAAATTCTGATTGGTTGATAAAAGGGAAATAATGGCTAGTTAATTGCAAATGGATGCTAATAGATCCCTTCGGGACTAATAAGCATAGTGAAGATTTTGTAGCGATTCAATAGACGTTAGACAGAAGCTAATAATAAGGAAGAGTATAGGGTGATGAGATGAATGAGGTTGGACAGTACAAATAGCAACCACAAGGAGACGATCTCTTTTGTAATCGATTTACTGTGCGGTCTAAAATTCAGCCATAGGTTTTAAGTTAGAGGTGTTAGGGATTCATTTTTCATATCAACGCGTGAACTTATCTTTCCAAACCATACCGCCGTAATCGCTTGTTGTTTTGCTTATTATGTCTGTTGTTTGAATAAATATCAATTAAAACACGGAATTTACTTTGAACTTTCTTTTTACCGATTCTAGTTTGAACGGCACTCAGCGGCGACATGTATTTCTTTGGACTCTCTGCTTACCGATTCCACTGTACGTCCTTTGAACAGTTGGACAGTATTCAGACTCATCGATTTCAATATCGTTGTTAAAACAAACCAAAGCAATGCGTACTAAATGCGTTGAAGCCAACGGCACTCAACAATGTGTATGGTTGAGAACCGAACACGGTATTTCCTTTGAACTTTCCGCTTACCAATTCCATTGATTCGAAAAAAGGAATCATTGCTTTCTATCATTTTTTTGTCTGTTCTGTAATGAATAATGTTGTGGAATGTATACGGTTGGAACATTTCAAAATTGGTGGCAATGTCTTTAAGTAAGAGACGATCTACTTTTCAAAATAAAAAAGTCAGTGGAGATTTAGAACCACAAGTCGAGGGAAGCTTTATCTAAATGCTTTTTTCAAAACATGTGTGCGGAGTAACATTATAAATAGCAATCACAGGAGACGATTTCTTTTGTATTCGATTGACGACTTAATTTCAAATTGTAGCATCTGATGTTTTCTGCATTGTCCAAATAACCATGAAAGTATAAGAAGAGATTCGTAAAATGGTGAAGCCTGCAAATGCATAAGTGGTGGACTATGATAATACTACTTGTGCGCTGAGTAACATGGACGTATACCAGCACAATTCGCATGTGAAGGTGATTTATGTTTTCGAAACTCCCACACTGCCGTTAAGTAGGTTGGAACAAGGGCTCGCCGAAGTGCTTGTACATTTTGGAGAATGGGCGGGCAGACTAAGCAACGACGAAAGTGGTCGACCTGCTAGTTCTCTTACCAACGAGGGCGTAGTTTATATAGAGGCAACCGCAGATGGGAACTTGGCTGATTCCCTGCCTAGATTTCGTGCTTCTGAATCTGGCAACTTTATCTCACAATTTGTTCCTTCCACCCAAGGGGCCTCCGAGCTGTTGCTTGTCCAGGTAAGAATACTTTTAAAGATACAATGCACTTAAATTATATATAAAATCAAGTTTCTCATAATAAATTGTCTACAAAAATTGTTGGATCAATACTTCTTAAATCACCATCAATAATTTATCAGAATTTTTTTCATTAAAATAACCAATGTACAGTTCTCAACATAATTTTCCTTCCCTGATGATGATTGGAACAGGGCGATCCAATAATTTTATACACAATCTATTCTCAGAAATCATATTTTTATTCCCATAGACTGAAAAAATCAGAAATCTTTTATATATGTATATATATTTTGCATGCTGTTTATTTAAAGCAAATCATTTTTTATTAAGTAGAGCTTGAATGGGTTTTTATCTTTGAATGGTTTTGTCAGATCAATTAATTTCATGATTTTCTGTTCTTAACTCTTTATTTCTATTTTTATTTATTCAGTTGACACGGTTTCATTGTGGGGGATTGGTAGTAGGCATAGCTTGGCATCACCATGTTAAAGAAGCAGTTGGAGCAACCGCCTTCATGACCGCGAGGAGCCAAACAGTAAGAGGTCTTAGGGTCGACCGCCTTCCTGTCCGTGACCGCTCCCTTTTGGCAGCTAGGACTCCGCCTCGATCCATCTTTCCTCATACCGAGTTTAAAGCTCCCCTTTATTTACCACAAAGTAAAGAATCTGAAGCCCTTCTCTCAAAAACCTTTCATTTCAATGTGGATGTGTTGAAGCAGATCAAGCAAAAGGAAGCCTCCACCAAGAATGGAACGCCCCTTTCTTATACCACATATCAAAGTCTGCTTGCCCATCTCTGGAAATGCATTTCTGCAGCACGAGGACTAGATGAAGAAGCCATAACAACCGTTTTTATTCCCGTGAATGGACGAAATAGACTTCATCCCCCTTTGCCTGCTGAATACTTTGGTAATGTCGTCTCGGGTGCTTCTTGTACAGTAACAGCTACAGACGTTGCAGATCAACCACTGGCGAGTTTGATTCACAAGGCAATAGCAAAGATGGATGACCACTACATACGTTCCTCCATAGATTTTATAGAGTTGAATCTATCAAAGTTCTGTAAAAAAGAACACTCCACTACAACTCTTACCTGCGGCTCTAACTTGCTGGTGTCTAGCTGGGTGCACTTCCCTCTGTATGAATTAGATTTTGGCTGGGGAAAACCGCTTTTCGTTGGCCCTTCCATCAATCAAGTGGATGGGATAGCGATCTTGATTCCTTCCTATACCAAAGATGGTAGCATAGATGTTTTCCTAAATTTGTTCCTCTCTCACATGCTCAAATTTGAACAGCTCTGCTATGAAATATGATATGCACTCCTTGATTCACTCAATATGCTACTCATAATCTAATCAAAATAAAATATTGACTTTTTTTTCTTTGATGCTGACATTTACTCTATTTCTATGCAAGATTTGTTGATTTTTTTCAAATTTATGTTCTCACTGCTAAATATTTGTTCATAGGTTATGATTTCATCTTAATACTACTTGCCCTACGAAATCCGCTCAATATAAGCAATCTTAGCAAACCGTGACCACCACATACACATTGGCCGTGTTAGCAAATCTCGTCCACCAAATGCTAACATTCGCATATTTGACATTAGTCATTGTATGTTTTTGAGCTGGCCGGTTGAAGATCTCACATGCATTATAGACAGAAAAAGAAGAAGGAAAAGGTGAAGTAAAAAAAAAAAAAAAACACGAGTCTGAAACACTTACACTTTTTATTTTTTTAAAGTTTTACAATGAATTCATTCCCATATCCTCTTTTCCTTTAACCTCCATTTCAACCATTATTTGTATTTCAAAATGAAATATATCTATTAAATTGATTACACAAATTTTGATAATCTAAAACTTGAGAAACAAGGATTTGGCATACCCATATTCTAGTGATTATTATAACAAAATCAAATGTTAACAGAGCTAAACACAATTAAATTACATCAGGGCTCATTTAAAAATAATTATAACAAATTATTATAATATGTGATTTAATATGTCCATATTATCATTCTCAATGAGAAAACCCATCTATATCTCCATAGAATTGTTAACACTTATAATCGTCGTATAAACATTTATATCTATTCACAATCCTTACTACGTATCAATTAGTGTGGTCATGACGCTTTCGAGATAATCACTTCTCAACACATTCTAAAATGAGAGATTTTGAAATTTTGATGTAGCTAGTTCAAAAATAAATCTCCTATACAACTTTAAGATATTAATTACTAATAATTTAATTACTTATTTATGTGAAGAACAAAAGCAAAACTGTAATAAGCATTTGATTTAAGTGTAAGGATTTTGATTCTCTCTTACAATCTCTTAAAATAAAATTGTAATGAACTATAAATGAAATGAAAGAATTTAGTCATGAAAATAAAAGATAATATTTTATTTTGACATCTCAAAATATGTTATTTTATGTAAAATAAAATACTAATTAATAATTTTCATGTAAATTCATGGAATCCTTAATTAAACTTAAAACCTTAAAAGAGGCTATTTTTAATTCTATAATTTTAATGCAGATAAAACATTTACCTAAGCCACCCTAAAATAGTTTATTCATAAACTTTACTATGTCAAAATATTCATTACATTTTTAAAAAATATTTTAAGATCCAGCTACTATATCAAAATTTCATGACATTTCAAAAACTAATTTTAAGATCCATCTTTTCAAAGTTAAGAGTTTTTGAAGTGGAAACTTATTATTCTAGCATTAATCCTTACATAAAGTATCCTGTTATCAAAGAACTCATTTACACACTTTACGAGAATTATTTGGGATCCACCTTTTTAAAGTTATGAATTTTTGTAGTCAAAACTTATTATTCTAGCATTAATCTTTACGTAAAATATCCCATTATCAAAGAATTCATTTACACACTTTATAAGGTAAAATCAGGGCCAAATTTTTTCTTAGAATGAAGTTGGATTTTTTTTTTTGAGACCAACGAAATTTGTTTGAAAATTGTTAGGTCTTACCTAAAGCATATAGTAAATTTTATAAATTTGGGAATCTATAAGGCACTTTTAAATTGAACATAACTTAGAAGGGTAGGGAAATACCCTATTTTTAGTATTGGCCTAGGTCCTAAACAAACAATCACCTATATGACTGTGAGATAGGTTATTAAGTGCCCAATGGATGTAGTTTGGGGTGTAAGCCATTTTAATAGACCACTTTTAATCCATGTGATACGTAGATTGCTGATAATGGTTCATATTTATATAATTCATGTGGGTTGCTTCCCTTTCTATGTGCCAATCAACCTTGGTTGACCACACTTAACTTCTTCCACATAGGTTCTTTAGTTGATTTTTTAATTTTAATTTGTTAATATTTTATTATATTCTATTTTTAAATTTATACAAATTTTCATTTTATTTAATTTTATATATATATATATATATATATATATATATATATATATATATATATATATATATATATATTTGTTTGGGCAATTAAGGAAGATAGAAGGTCTGAGACTGGGGTGACTTAAAGGGTGCCCTTATAATTTTTTCACTTAGAAATGAAATTTTGAAGTGAAATTAGATTTTTTTTCTACTTTTGGTTTAGTTTTAAAAGGGAGTCAATTTTAGTCATAATAACCTTTGTAGGCTCTAATAAGCCTTGATATGGGTCGATCCCAAAAGGAACCTCTATTATTTTTATACTTTATTATAAAAAATGTATTTTTTTAATATGAAACTAATAATAAATTGTACTTCCTTCTTAAGCTAAACATTGGTGATAATTAATGGCTATGTAGGAGCTTAAAGCTCACAAACATTGATTCAAAAATTGTGAAAGCTTAAGACCTCGTGAAGACATTATAGCAAGATGGGTACATGCATAATCAACCTAATAGATTGTTTTTTGAGATATAAATGTAATATGGAAGAATAATGTTTTTGAAAAAAGCTTGGGGTCTCCATTATTGGTAGTCATCTAGACATGGGGAAGGTGAAGAGGGATGATTAACAACAAATCATCCTTCAAACCTTACTTCTCCATTTGAAAATATAAAATTGAAATTAGAAAGTGAATTTTGAAACCTTTATTGATTTCCATAAATATTCCTAGGGTTTACTTAGTATGTTCTAATTAAATAGTCAAGATAAAAAGGATCTAACAAATGAGATGGGATGCTCCATCCTCACATAGCCAATAAAATATATTTTAGACCCTTTTTTAGGTCATATGTAGACTATATGATATTTTTTGTTAGCCACTTTTCATAAAAGTAACTCAAATTGAAAATAGAATAGTTTTGTGATATAAGGTGTGAATTTGGCCCTGTTATTAGCCATAATTGACTAGGAACCTATTTTAACCCTATTGAGAGTTAGGAAGAATTATTTGAGCTAGTGGTTGCTTGAACCCACCTCATTTTATTTGAGTGTTTAGTTTTAAAATCTAGGGCCATGGTGCCCACAAGGTTCATGAAGGTATTTTTAAGGTAGCTAAAGGCATGTAGTCCTAATAGAGAATATAAGCTGACATGGTTACAAAGTAACTATGCATACATTTTCACATTACAATTCATGTCTTTTATGCGTATATGTTTGTTTCAACAAATTGTACTTATCATCTCATGTACTTGGCTAATTGGTAGGGTTTGGGTTTATATAATGTCCATTATACATTATGAAAAATAATTTGGCATGCTTTTTATGGATTTCATCATACAAAATATTGGGCATGACATTTTGGTATCAAAGTATAGTTTAAACACTGAGAGATAGGATCTAGGGGTTTATTGTCTGTTGAATCATGGAATAGGAGGAAATAAGGTCAAAAATATTTAATATCAAAACTTATTTTATTTTTTATACACAAGTAAGCTTTTAAAATAAGTTTATGGGTAGTTGGTTCAAGGCAACCAACTAACAGGTATAACTAACCCATATAAACAAACTAAAATTAAACTAAAAAATAAAACTAATTAGATCATAAACCCAATAAACTCCCCCTTGATCCAAAGGGGTATGAAAGATCTGGAGAAATAACTCTGAATTCATCAAAGGATATCTATCACAACTATAACTGGTGCACTGTACCTCTAGCATTGTCCAAAAAAATGATGCCCCTCAATAAAAAACCTTGCCCCTGTGAGTTGTGGAAAAAATGGTTGATGAACATGATAAAAGTATAATCATCCCCTATGATCATCATACCTTACTATAGTGGAACACAATGAAGCATGTCTAACTACATTGATCCACATAAGGTCCTACATAAGAACATGTCCAAGTGACAAAACCCATATTATGTATGGCACATCTCCTTGATGTACAATAAACATTGATGACCCTTTCTCAACACTAAAAGTGATAGAAACCCCTATCAAATTTTAATATCATCGATGACTGATCAAGGACCATAAAATGTAATATCTTCTCTCCCTATCAAGCGAGTGGTGAGAAGTTGTGCATTGAGAGAAACAAAATCAAATAATCATGTCTACTCCATGACAATATTAGGTATGGAAAGCCAAAAATGGAATAGAAAGCAATAACATAATCCAAAAAACTACTACTATAACACTTCCCAATTTTGAGCTTAGTAGCTTGCACAAGATAGCTAAATCATTGACCAGTCAGAAGATGGTGTCAGGTCTATCGAGACCATAGACCTTGTCCATATAAGATGACTCATGATCAAAGGAAGTATCATAATAACTAAAATAATTAGAGTATCTAAAATATATACCACTAGACCATTCTATATAATTTTCTTTGACTTTCTTTTTTATTTGGAGAAAGGTGTCGTCATGAAGGACATATATTTACAAGATGCCCAAATCCACCACATTTGAAACATATGGGTTATTTCTTATGTTTGCGAGATCTAGAAGATGTTGAATCACTAGAAAAACTATAGGAGTGAAAGGAATGTTGATGATGATGTCTGCATTTAGAAGACCCTAAAGAGCGTTGGCATGAATATTGTGGAGACCATTGAGAATGATGTGTAGAATATCACTGGGAGTGTTTTAGAGAATGATTATAAAACTATTGATATACATGGTGATGATCTGTTTCCTAGGACCTATTGTATACATAGTGAGACTCTTTAATAGACATATTTTTCTTCTTTAAAAATTGTCTCTCATGCTGAGTTAATAACTCACAAATGGTGTCAAATGTGGCACCATTAAGATTATCACTAAATTGTAGCATTTAAAAAAAAATTGTGTATGTAGAAATAAAACCATTAAATGTGACGTAAATCAACATGTTATTATCAATTTTACCACTAGTTGTGCAGTACTCTTATTTTAATGTTTTCATGTGAAAAAGATATTCAAAGATAACTTCACTATCTACCAGTTTATTTTTCAATAGTTTCATAAGAAGGTCAATCATTTTATATACATGTTTGTCATAAAAATATTTTAATGCTTTCCATGTACCAATTTTAGCTACCTCAATATGAATGATAACCTTTTCAATGCAAGATGATTTTAAGATGGTGAGTGCATGCTTATCACATTTTTGATATTTAACCAATTTCATCATTTCATTTGGTGGTGTGGTATTTTTCTCAGTAATTTCCCATAAATAATTAAATATGAGGGTGTTCTCCATGTTTCTACTCCATTATTTATATTTTTTAGGTGACAATTTTCTATTTTCATATACGAAACTAACAATTTTAGCCATGATGCTAAAAGAGCAAATCAAGAAAAGGAAATGCTATTTGAGGTTTCGCCTTTACCTTCAAAAATAAATTTCATTACAAATATTCTCATAAAATGAATACACCTTATATAACTTTTTACAAAGCCAAAGAATTGACTAAAATGTACAAGGATTTAACAAAAAAATCTTTGACTGACTTACCTTCAACAGATTTAATTCTTTAATTGGAAACAAATGT
>JARHVA010001996.1:2825000-2850000 GCA_037957365.1 Torreya grandis | reverse complement strand
TTCCTATTATAAATTATACTTTACATTGCTCATTCACTAATATTTTATGACCCATGTACAACCAAGATACTTTTATAAGGAGTTGGATCATGGATTACCTTTTTCAAATTTAGTTAATCAATTTTATACATACAATACTATCTATACTCCCACTATCTATGATTGCTTCACATCACTTAACATGATATTTACATGTAGTCTTGATGAGTGTCTTCCTTTGAGGAGGTTATTTGATTTCCTTAGTAGGTTTGAGTAATATCCTTTATCACAAGTAAAGATTCCCATGCTTTTGGAGAATCTTCATGGATAGGTGAAATCACGTTCTCTTCTTCTTCAACTTGTGCTAGCGCTGAACATTACCATGAATTTTAGATGCATTTTCAAGGAATTCATAAGACCTATGACCATATATTCCACACTTAAAAAATATACTAATAAATACTCTACTTATTCCTCTATTGAATAACCTTCTACCTCTAAAAGAGTACCTACTTCTTAAAGATTTTTCTTATCTCTATGAGTCGCTAGCATCCTCTTATTGTGTTTACAATTGATTCCTTCCTCCTTGTTTCCCTCTACCTCTATAAATTCTTCCCCTTCCTTTTGTATTCTGAGGTTACTTTGTAGGTAAATTTTCTTATGCTTTTAAGGCATACTAATATGCCTCTTCAACTATTCTAAGTGTGGTAAGACTGACCTCATCCTATATGTTAAATCTTAGCCCATTTATAAATCTACATACCTTCTCCAGATCCTCCTTAATGTGGTTTTATCTTATTTTCAACATGTATAATTCCTTTCCATAATATTTCACTAACATTTCTTTCTTTTTAAGATTCTAAAGTCTTTTAAAAATATTAATTTGGTAGTCCTTAGGCATAAAATTTTCCTTGGGCTTGGCTACCATTAAGTCTTATAGGTTAATATTTGGATTTCCTTTTCTTAGATTTTCTTTCTATATACCATCCCACCATAGAGATGCATGACCCTTGAGTCTATTCATGGAAATTGAACTTTATTGTGTTCATCAACATTTTCATAGTCAAATTAATTATCCATTGAACTTATTCAATCTATTAGAACCTCCACATTTTAGGCTGCCATCATATATTGGGACCTCTATATTGGGCTTTACACTAACACCCATTATTGCCTTCACTAATATTTATTCTATTGATTCCTCCATAATCTCTATTGTAGTTTAATTGGGGATTTTCATTCATTAAACATGGGGTTAGGTGCTCATTATGTTATTCAAGTTAGTTCTGGACTCAGTGTAACTAGGTGAAAATAAGATACGTTTTAATAGTACTCAAAATTTAAAACTTGATTATGCTAACATCAATTCACATAAGGTGCAAACCTTATGTACTCACCTAAAGCTCATCAGAGAAAGAACTAGGTCCCATGTTGGGCTAGTTGTGCCATAACACAACTCATTACTTATAGGAATTAGTCATCCCAATAATGGATTTGGTAGATTCAAGGGTAAAACCCTTTATTTCACTAATCTTAGCATCATTCAATGATTTGAGGGGTCAATGGTATGCTTTATATCAATTTCAAACTAGGCTCATGCTTTATGCAATGATAACATCACTTGGCACAAGTTTTTATCTATTCTTAGGCCATTCCATAGAGTATGTTGACATCATATTTTATAATTTGATGCCATTAATGATTTGAACCAAAGTCTTGCATAAACTTAATATTCATATATTAAAATTAACCCATTATAACTATTGGAGTTATTGCATAATTTAATAACAAAGTGAAAGACATTCAATCAAAGGACACCATGTATTATTGAAACCATTATTCTTCATTAGTTAAAGCTTCAAATACATATCATATTTCATATTGCATAAAAAATGTATATAAGGTAGAGTACAAGCTTTTCTAAACTAATTATCTGCCCAAAGCCTCACATGTAAGCTTGGGCTTACACAAATGGAGCCATTATGGTGTCTGAGCTAGCTCTCATAATATGATGACCATTATACCCAAGGCCAATTTTATAGAGATTCTCTACATCTATTCAAATCTCTATCTTTACTATATCAAGCTCAGCTTCATAGTACGTAAGAGTACCTTATACTAGAGTAGAGCTATGCACATTGGTTATTAATCTAGAACTTTTACCAATCATTATGCTAGCTCTATTACTTTGTGCCCTTTGTACTATGATTTCCATATGTTGGCAATTTTTGAATATGCACAAGAAATCATTGCATTAGATATCAACCTACCAACTCGCACAAAGTGTGCATAAATTCCTCTAGCTAGCATAAAAGATATCAAAATAGTAATAATCCCAAATGATCACCTCATACCAAGGTTTCTGTCAAATTGGCATATATCCATACTTAGTCAAAAAAGGCACCCAACATTACCCCATACAAAATTTCTAGTTTGTCCTTGGACTTGGATACCAAATCTTTACATGCACATAACTCACGTGCACTCTCCCTTATGTCAGCACTAAAGTCTATGAACCCCTTAATACTGAGATTGATTTCCTCCACAATTTTATCTATCTTTGTGAAAATGATGTTAAGTACAAGTACATTATTTATATCTAACTCTTTCTTGAAGGCTTATAGCCTTTACTTAGCCTTTTTTTACTCCTCCATCTAAGATTACTCCTTAGTCACAGGATTTAGTTTGAAATGCATAGAATATTTATTCTAAATTATAATTGTGGTCTTTTATTTATGTGTTTAACATATTGACCCTACCCATTATCTATGAACATTCTATCCTAATCATAGAGTACACTTACACCATTAGCTCTTCCTTCTCCCCCTTTACATGATTGAGACATGCATTAATGACTAAAAATTGGTTGGAGAAGTTCATGAAGATGGCATCAACTACATCTGTGCCTTCTTATATCTTTGTAAAAGAGGTCTTTTACCTCTTTGAGTTTGGTAGCTAGCTCTTTCTAAAATATAGTTTAAGGATCTTATTTTCCCTCCTGTGTTAGCTCTAGTTTCATTCTTAGGAGCATCTGCTCTACTAGCACACTTATCTTATCAACCTTAGAGAGGTTGAATGTATCAATGCTGACCAAAAGGGATGGTTTGGTAGCCTCTATGCACTCGACTAGTGTTTGTAATTTAAAGTCTATGACATATACTTCTTTTTCAACATGCTAGGTGATTTTCAACCATTTCACTACCCTAACATCAATAATGATGTTCTTTCACATCACCTCAGTGGCCATATAGATGAGTGCATTCACTGACCTAACTGGGTTCATGATATGAGGATTTATGAGAAGGGATTCATGCTCTTTTTCAAGTTTATCTACACTCAATATGGCCTTCTACAGTGCCTCAAAGTGAGGCTCATCCAT
The DNA here is from genome assembly GCA_037957365.1 of Torreya grandis. Taxonomy (NCBI): domain Eukaryota; kingdom Viridiplantae; phylum Streptophyta; class Pinopsida; order Cupressales; family Taxaceae; genus Torreya; species Torreya grandis. The sequence continues at coordinate 2,846,642 of JARHVA010001996.1, read as the reverse complement.
ATAGCTATCAAATGTAAAGGAAAGTTATTGACACATCTTGGTGGTGGTAGTTTTTGGGGGCATGTATTTAAAAATGTAAAATTCCTCATCTATCCACCCATTCTACATCTCTCTGAGGCTCAAATCATTGCATTCTTCTTCTACAATGCCTAGATCTGTTTTCTCTTCTTCCTCTTCATTGGTGCTACTACTTTCTTTAGTGATTTCCTCAAAATTTTCTTATTCATGTTCTTGGAGGGGTTCTTCTTTGAACTTGTCCCCTTTGTCTACTTCTACTTGTCTCTTAGTACCAATTTTACCCTCCTATTTTTACTGGATCTCTTCAATGCTCCTTGTCTACTATGTTTTCAAGGTTAAAAAATATTACAAATATAAATATAAATACAAATATTATAGTTTAAACTTATTTCAAAACCTTCTTCTTGAAACAAGAGATTTTTTTAATATTTATTATAAAATAAAAAATAAATAATTGTAATGGTTATTGCAATGCATGAACAGTTTACCATACCAACAAGATGGCATTGGCCATTGGAATGAGTGAAACTCCACAAAATTCTGACAAGAGGCCCATTATTTAATTATTTTAAAACACATAATATTTGAACATATTGGGAAGATTAATGCTTCCAAATTATACCAATCAATATGGAACATAAATTAGACTAATTATCTCCATAAATATCAGCTTACATCATACTGATAACCCCGAACCCTAACCAATAGTAATAACAACATAGTTACACCTCTAAATTTATTAAATTCTAACTCTTATAAAATAAATTAACTCATATGGATAACCTTACCAAAATTTTGGTATATAGGAAAGATCTAAGAAAAAATTAACTAAGAGATTAGGTGTTATGAGGTACCTTTACATTTAAATCGATACTCTCAAAAGCCATAAGTTTATGAGTTCTAACATCTAGTTTTTTGGATACCACATAACCACTTCCATTCTTATTTATACAAGAAGACAAATTCTATTTTACAAATGGACTACCCTTGGAAATCAGATAAGAGAAGTCCTCCAGTTTGAATGAGGGTTTCCATGGGGATATTTTATAAAGAATAAATGTGACTAATCACATTTTATGTTTTATTTAAGGGTTAGATGAGTTTTATTGTAAACATTCACTTAGATTTGTTTCTTTGGGGTCTTTCAATTTTTTATTAAGGTTAAAAATATTGAGATTGAAATCATATCATTGGTTGATGGATTTGAAATAATTTGAAAAGAAGGTTTCAATGATTCTATGGTGGAAGGTGACTCTGATAGTTATCAATGTGATGATGGAAGACTATTCATTGATTTGGAAGTTAGAATGCATCCTTCACGATGTTAGGATATTCATTGAACCATCATCTTCTATACCTTATCATTCATTATTATAAAGAAAGTAATTGGCCAACTAACCTTCTCACAAATACTAACCATAATTACTTGGAACTAGTAATATAAATGAAAAGCACTAATAATAATGATTGGGATGGTTATAATTGTTTGCTTCATGTGAATAAACTTATTATCCAAATTATTTCAAACTTTTGATTAGACTAATCTACATTATTTTTCTCTTTACCTCCAAAAAGAAAGATTTGAAGTTTTTTTTTATATTAATTTAAAAACTTTGTAAGGTTTGTATAAAGAAGATTTTTAAAAAACTATATGAATAATTTAAAATCATGAATATACAACTCTTATTAATTTTATAAATGTGAAGCCATACTTAAATTTGTATTTTAATGGGTAAGGAGGAAAATAATATAGATTAGTCACACAATGTTTTTAAAATATTTCTTACACATCATGGATGATGAAAGTAAAAAATATATGATTTTTAAAAGTTTTTGACATGATGAAAAGATATGGGCTATAATAGTAATGACACTAATTTCATTTGAATTAGTGTAAATAAGAAATCATTTGATTATGTTATGTGCTTCATTTTCCCTCACATTCACTAACCCAAATACATTTATTGAAATACAAATGAAACTTTCATTATCTTATTTCATAGAAAAGAAGTGAATTTATACAGGGAATAAATAGTTTTAAAAAGGGACACCTATGCACCATTACAAAACTAGCATACCTAACTAACCTACACTTAATGTAAAATAAACAATGTAATACTAAATTAGTTATGCCAAAATTCCCCCCTTTATTACATTTTTTTTACAATTGTATCCACATAATAGATAAAATTTCACCTTGCCAACAAACTAGGTGAGTATATTTGTTATCTATGAATCCGTCAGGTGGTACTGGAGCTGAATATTGTGGTTCAAAACTTGTACTCTGATTTAATGACACTGAACCTCAATGTGTTTAGTTTTTTCATGAAAAATTAGATTATTAACAAGCTTTGACACACCTTGACTATCACATAATAGAATTGGTGGCTGATTTTCAGGAATCTCCATATCAAACAAAATGTGACATATCCATATTGCTTTACACACAGCTCCTCCTGCAGTACGATAGTCTGCTTCCATGGATGAGAGAACAAATACTCATTACTTTTTTCTAGTGCATGAAATGGGCCCATATCTAAGATGAAAAATGTATCCTAATGTAGATTTTCTATCATCAATAGATCTAACATAGTCTAAGTCAGTGTACCCCTACAAGAAGAACTAACTATTCTTCTTGTATTTTAGACCATACTCAAGTGTACCTAAGACATCTCTCAAAACATGTTTTTATAAAATATAGTGATATTTCTTTAGCTCTTGCATATATCTGGAAAGATAGCTAATAGAAAAACATATATCTAATCTAGTGTAGGTCAAGTAGATGAGACTCCCAACATGTTGTCTGTAAAGAGTTGCATCCACTTGAGGGGAATCCTAGAATCGAGAGAGTTGTAAACATTTCTCCATTGCTATTGAAAGGGGATTACAATCTAATATTTTGTACTTTTCTAGTAGTGTCTTTGCGTATTTCATCAAGGAGATAAAGATGTGATTCTATTTCTTCCATATCTCTAGGATAAGATAGTAATGTAGTAGCCCTAAATCAGTCATATCAAAGGATTTATTTAAATTATTCTTTACTAAATCAAAAAGATCATCTGAACTACCAGTGATCACAAGATCATCCACATACAAGATAAGAATGACAATATCTATACCAACCTTCTTGATATACAAATTAAAATCTGAGGGGCTATGAATGAAACCATATTGTAATAGGTGATCATATATTTATATGTACCATTCTCAAGGTGCTTTTTTAAGTCCATAAAGTGACATAACTAGATGGCATAACTTTTGTGGATGTTTTTCATTGATGAAACCTTCTGGTTAGGTCATGTATACTTCTTCTTTCAGATCACCATTCAATAAATCACTCTTGACATCCATCTATTGAAGTTTCCATCTATATTATGTTGTTAGTGCACAAACAATTCTGATGGTCTTGATTTTTGTAGTGGCTGCAAGGGTCTCCTCATAATCAATTCCCTCTTACTGAGCATAACCCTGTACAACAATCCATGCTTTATTTTTGTTGATGGATCCATCTACCTTTTACTTTGTTTTGAAAATCCATTTTCAACTAATGGATTTCTTCCCTATAGGCAGATAAACAAATTCCCATGACCCATTCTTGATGAAGGCATCATATTTTTCATCCATAGCTTTCTTCTGCTAGGGTTAACTTAAGGCCTCTCAAACTATCTCTGGTTCAGTGATGTCAACTAATTAACTCATGAGTGCAAGATTGACTTCATGTCTCACCTATATTATTGTTTGAACTCTTGATGAAGTGTCTAGAGGAGAGCTCAGGTTTGAGTCTTTGATTGTGAAATCTAGCCATTTAGGATGTTGATGTGGTTGTTGATTTGATGAATAACTATCTTGTCGATTACCAAAATCAATGAATAATTCTCCTCTTTTTAGCTCACCTTCTTCATGATCATCATCTAAATATGGGAAAATTCTATGAGAGGTGATCTAGTCTATCTCCTTTTATGCCAATGAGTCAAATGATGACTCATCATAGACCACATCACAACTTTCATAAATCTCTTTTATCTTAGGATCTATGAGATGGTATGGTTTGGAGGCAGTGTTACACCACAAGAAAATAAACTAAAGGGTCTTTGGTTTGATATTCTTCCTCTTCTAATCTAGAACATGCATGTAAAAAGTATAACCAAATACTTGAAGATGAAGAATAGATGGTTTACAACCACTCCATACCTCTTACACTATCTTATCTAGCATGCAATGAGCCATCTCCATGACTGAGTGATTGTGTCATTTGACTATTCTATTATGCTAAAGTGTTTAGGGAGAATTTAAGTGCTATTTAATGTCATGTTGTTGTAGGAATGCCGAGAACTCTTTTGATGTGAATTTCCCCCTCAATATAGGTAGAAGAGTTGAAGTTTATTCCCAGACTCTGTAGCAACATGCTAATAGAAGGTCTTGAAATGTGAAAGAGCTTCACTCTTATTTTTTATAAATAACACCCAAGTCTTGCGAGAAAAGTCATAAAAAAATAACTAAAAGTACCTGAATACTCAAAGGGATGGTAGTAGGGATCCACATAGATCAATAGATAACATAACAAGTCAATCCTTGGCATGAGAGGAACTTGGTTCAAATGGATCCCGATGTTGTTTTCATGCAAGATAACAAGAACATATTAGCAAAGAATGGGAAAGCTAAGGAATTTCATGCACCATTATCTTAGAACTAAGTTGGAAGAGGAAACCAATAGATAGATGCCCATAGTATTAGTTCCAAAGTGTAGTGGATTTTGCTATAGAAGTAGTGAGTGTAACTTCACTGGTTGAAACTACATCTAAGGCAAATAATTGATCCTTCAAGAAAGCTTTAGCAAGAACCTAACTTTCTTAGGAAATGAGACATGATTTGATGCCTTCCTAGACTAGAAACTCTAATTTTATCTTGAGATTCAATATTTGATTAATAGATAAGAGATTTATTATCAAACTAGGGACATATAGTACCTTTGTGAGAATATGTCTTGTCTTGAGAAGAATGGTAACACATCTAATTCCTTCTATAATGTACTTTTATTATCACTGATTTGAACTTGATATCTAGTTGGGTGAGTTTTTAGTGAATCAAAGAGTTCCTTACATCTAGTCATGTACTTGTTGGAACTAGAGTCTATTGACCAAACTTTGCTTGTTGCTATCAAGGTTTGGTAGACTAGTAAAAGATCATCATGGGCTCCATATGCTGCTTCATCTACTACTTCATCATTAGATGCATTATCCTCTTGTTTTTATGCTTCTACATGCCCTTTCTGCTTCCATTGTTAAGGATGTCTATTATAAATCTTTGAATCTTCTTTGCAGAAGAGCCCTCTTGACTGGATTGGCCTTGAGCCAAGGCATTATACAAGGAATAATCAGCATCGTGTGTGTGGGTTTTGTAAATATAACACCACTGCATTGACTTCTTAGTCTTCTACTATTGTTGATGATATTATGTCTACTTATGAGGTCCCTTCTTGAATTTTAGACCCCATTGCTTGGAGATCAGGGATTTGTCCTCAAATTCTTCATGCATAGACTGAATTGTTTCCTCTTGTTGAAGCAAATTGACGAGTTATTTGAAAGAAACTACTTGCTTAGTAAAGTTGAGTGTTGTAACAAATGTGTGAAATTGAGATGGGAGAGCTCTTAGTGTTATTTGAACCAACATCTTGTCTTTTATATTTTCTGCAAGAGTGACAAGTTTTGCTCATAGTTATGCAACCCAGTGCAAGAACTCTTCAACATTTTTGCCTGATTTCATACTGAGTGTATGAAGAAGTGATTGTAGATACATGATTCTGATCTAGTTCTTAACCTCATAAATTATGGAAAAAATGTCCCATGCCTCCTTCAATGTCTATGCTTCATGAACATGCATTTGAACTTCATCATTAATATTGAGAGTTATAAGCATGAGTACTTTTGCATCTAACTTCTCAAACTTCTTTTTCTCATCTAGTCTGGTAGGATGGGTCACTATTCATGTGACGATGCCCCATAATTATTTAAATTGGAGAATCATTCACATGTTCATTTTCTAGATGGAAAAATTTGTCCCTTTCAAGAGCTGGGCATCTGACAATAACAACTTGGGTGTAGACATTTTTGTGTGTTTTCTTAGTTTACTTTTACAAATTAAGTACAAGTAAAACAATATTTATTGATTTAAAGTTTCAAATTTTTGTACAAAGCAATGTGTGTACCTTGTAAGAATGTTGCCTTCAATATAGAGTTTGCTTTAGCTTCTAAAGTTCATATAGAAGGAAAAAAATTAAAGCTTTTGATCAAACTATTGTCATCTTCAGCTCATCTTCAAGCTTGGATTTCTTGACGATCAAATGAAATCTTCTGCTCTGTGGCAATGATCTAGAAAGCTTAACCACTACAAGGCTTTTTTCTTTTAGCTTCCAAGTAACCCATCACACCTTACAACAATGTCTTATTGTACACCAATGAAGTGGTGTCTGATTGTGGCACCTATATGGCTACCTATTTGAACTTCCTTCCTTATCGGTTGCATTCACAGTGCCTTAGATAGAAGGATAGAACCATTATGGTTGCTCTTCCATGAAACTATTTAGAATGACATATGCTTTTTTTGTATTCTGATAGCTCTCCACTACCAATCAGTATTTCCCAGCAATATTCACTCAAGACTTTCCTCAGGTGTTACCGCTCTGATCTGGCAGGCTTAGGCAACTTCCAATAGACTGCTTTCTCCTTTATGAACTTTTGGTTGCGTCCTAGGCTTGAATTCAATATTACACACTCTGATACCAAAGTGAAATACAAATGAAACTTTGATGTCTTATTCCATAGCAAAGAAGTGAGTTTATATAGGGAGGGACACCTATGCACCATTACAAAACTGACATACCTAACTAACCTACACTTAAAGCAAACTAAACAATGTAATACTAAATTAGTTATGCCAATGTTTATCTCCATTCACTTTTCTATCTCCATTATAATCAAAAAAATAATATAGATTAGTCACACAAAAAATTTAAAATATTTCTTACACATCAAGGAATATGAAAGTATAAAATATATGATTTTTAAAAAATTTTGACATGATGAAAAGATATGGGCTATAATAGTAATAACAATAATTTCATCTGATTTAGTGTAAATAAGATATCATTTGGTTATGTTATGTGGTTCATTTTCCCTCACATTCACTACCCCAAACACATTTATCTCCCTTCACTTTTCTATCTCCATTATAATAAAAAATAATAATATAGATTATTCACACAATATTTTTAAAATATTTATTACACATCATGGACTATGAAAGTATAAAATATATGATTTTTAAAAATAATTGACATGATGAAAATATATGGACTATATTAGTAATGACACTAATTTCATTTGATTTAGTGTAAAGAAGATATCATTTGATTATGTTATGTGGTTCATTTTCTTTCACATTCACTAAACCAAATACATTTATCTCCCTTCACTTTTCACATTCACTAACCCAAATACATTTTTCTCCCTTCACTTTTATGTCTATTATTCTCAATGGTTGAATTTTGTCATGAACGCATGAAAGTTAAACCATTTTTGACCAACAATGTTAAGAAAAAAATGGATAACAATGCTAACACCCTCTCCATGATTCAAAGCATGCTTGTGAAAAACATAGCAGGTGACATTAAGGAGTTTTTCTCGCATGCCTCCATCAAATATGAATTCAACGTGAATTTGGGTGGCTAATTTAGTATTAAAAAAATCAAAAATTTATGAATAAGTTTTAAAGCAAGACCTATGCGGTGATTGTAGGTTTTTGTATGAGCCAACACAAGTTAGGATTATATGGAGGAAGATCCTTTCATGCTCCAGGAAGCCACAACCATGTGATATGAGACTCAAGCAGTTGACAACAATGTTGAGGCCATGGATGTAATTTTAGAAAATATATAAAGGATATGCATGTGGTCCATCAAGATGAGAACTTATTTGTTATTTCAAACTCAACACCATTTGTAGTAAGAAATAAACATAAAACCATGTACATAGTTCTCTTCTCAAACATACCAATTTGGAACTTGGCATCTATATTGGAATCCACTATAATCTCTCAAGATTTGGTTGGTGTTGGTTATCCTACTTCTCATCTAGCCTCCTTTAAATTGTAGAATGCCTCCTTGACAGATGATACACTTCCTCTTTCGAGCCTAGTTGTGGGTTACTGATACTATCAGTTCTTAATTTGCTTCTTAATTATGTATAATCTTAATATATGTTTTCCTAGATTAAATTTATGCACCTTTAATTTAAATTCTACTATGTTGTATAGAGTAAATATTATATAGTTTTGGGCATTTTTTTAAAAGGTAGTTCTATAATAGTAACTTTTGGAAGATATATACAAAGCGAGAAGCCTTCAAACATTGATGGACTACTTTTTGTGAGTTAGAAGCCTTCAAACAGTGATGGACTACTTTTTATTGTATACTTTCTTTCTGAGATATATATAATACTAGTTCCACTTTTAAGGTATTTCTATAATAGTAGATTTGGTAAGATATATATAATAGTAGTTGATTTATTTTTGAGTTGAAGCCTTCAAACATTGATGGTCTATTTTTTATTGTATACTTTCTTTTTGTGAGTTACAAGCCTTCAAACATTGACGGACTGCTTTTTATTGAATACTTTTGAATTGAATTGAATTGTAATATAAGAGATTCATTTCAACTCTATTTTACCATATCCACACACACACACACACACACACACATATTCACATATTTTAATTAATAATTAAATTATAAATAAAATATATAGTTTTTTAAATAAGTTGAAGGTATTACAAGAAATTATTCAGTTCCTTTGGCTAAGCAATTATGAGGAAAGGGTATTCACATCATCAAAATCATCCAAAGTAGAATCTTGACCGTAACCACTTGATTATTTGTGTCTTATATTTAGAAGGATGTGTACCTTGGTGGGTAGATATAAACAACCATCATCCCTACCAATTAAACTAAAACTTTCCTTAATACACATTTTTAAAAAATTTAATAATTAAAGCCAATATTATTATTAAATTTAGTTGATTTTAATAATAAATAAATAAAAGTTTTAAATTTATATTTTATATTCATAATTTTAAATATTATGATTTTTATTTTATTTTTTTGTGGGTGACCACTATTTTATATGGTGATCTTAAGCTAAGACCCAAACATTAAGGGGATGCATTCCACTAAACTCATCCAAGGCACGATCCCAACCTCATCACTTTTTTCGTATCAAGTTTTACTAGCAGCGAAAATTAGTCCCTAATAAATTATTTATGAGCCAAATAATATCATCAATTGAACCAATAACCATTCACAATATTAAAAGAAAAAAAAAATAACACATTACGACAAATCTTGTCAAAAAGGCAATAACTATATTACTCAATATAGAAAAATAAAATATAAACGTTGATGCTTCCAATTTATAGATATGATAGTCTTATCGATTTTTTTTAATTTTTTAATTTTTTTTAATAGATATGAAAGTGTTAGCCGTGTTGACTAAGTAACCGATGATGAAGTTTGTCCTGCCTCCTCACACTGACGTAAGCTTTCTTACATAGTCGAAGCCTTTGTGAAGATGCTCCATCACTGGCTTTTTATGACAGCCTGACATGACTTAACTGTACAGTACGTTTCCTCTTTCATCTTTGAATAAAAAACTACAATTTGACTTTAATTACACACAACCTTAAACAATTTGTATTGTATTTTACTGTTAATACACATAAATAAGTTTCTTGTAATTGTATTTACATTTATAAAATAAATAAATAAAATAGTAGACAATGTCCCTGACAGGCTAAAATTTGCAGAGATAGAAATTATAAGGAAAGCCAAATATGATACATATGAATATCTAACAAAACATTATATCGTTCATTCCTCGATGTATTTTACTTTCATTTCAGAGCGTTAAAATATTTGTACTATATTTTACTGTTAAAAAATTATGTAACAGTATTTACATTCAAAAATAACTAAATAGACAATATCCCATGACAGGGTAAAATTTGCAGAAAATATTATGTCGTTCGTTCTTTGATATAGGCTCTTGTTAAAAAAAATGCCTTTTTGTTTATTATGCTCACTTAATTTTTGTATTTATTTGTAATATTACATTTACTTATGTGTTGGGGGACCCCCAAAAAAATATAAAGTAATATTTTTAAAAAAAAATTCAATTAAACTCACTTTAAAATATATAATGTGAGTTTTTTTAATTTGTATTTTAGAAAAAAAAATTCTTAAAGCATAAAATAATCTTTATTGTAGTTAAAGTTGTAAATAACAATAATTGTAAGAGAGAAGTATAATGTAAATGTTGATAGAGTAAAAGAAGTGGAATCAAAGTGAAAAAAAAAAGTTAGTGCAAGACAAAGGGTCTTTATGACGAATGATTAATGAAACAATAAGATATACATAAATTCACAATAAACTTAACTTGTTAGCCTCTTGACAAAAGATTTTGATCTCTTATTGATTATTATTAATGATCAATATGCCCATTGTTTTTCCAAATATGCTTTACAATACTACATGCAATTGATATATTCAATAATTTTAACATTTACTTATAACGTATTCAAGCCAAACTATATGTTGCATATAATTGTGTTGAAGAATGAAGTGATAATTTTTCTTCTTACGACAATGATGTATTTGTTTAAGACATTAACAAATTCTAATCTTCAACTTTCCATTCAACTTTTTAAACATTCAATAAGAGATTTTGGAAAGTTACTTGGCTTGCAAGTGCATGTGGTGATCTATCTTGTAACTTGACAAATATGACTCATGGTTACTCTTTGAATGCTTCAAACCTATAATATGACTGCTCATATGAATAATATGAAAATAGAAAATAATAGAGCATAATAGTTTAGATGTGCACTTTATTTTCAGCGTTGTAATGTAAGTTTGAGAGGTGTTTGCCATATATTTACTAGATAAATAATGAGTTGTCTTTTACTTGTATGTATACCACTTTTTTTGAAAATTTTGTCATATAAGGGTTGATAAAATATAGTAGGCCACCTTGTACATATTGAAATATTTCTAAATTTGAGTGTTTAGAAGACGTAAATACTTGCGTATGAGAATGGACAGTGCCATCGATGGTACTCTCCAAGTCAAAATGCAACTATCTATGAAAATAGAATGTTGTTGGAACTCTGTAAATGATCAAGTGAATAATATATATTAGAGTTTAAGCGTACAATGGGTTAAAAGTGATCTAGACAATCAGAATATAAGACAAACAATTAAGTTTAATGAAATGATAAATGCAAACTTTTCAACTGCAAAGAAGATCAAGAATTGAAGAGTAGAACCTTAAATAATATTTGTCAAGTATAAAAAACTAGTTTAATATGTAAATCCATATTTAAACAGCTACATCTACTTATTTAAAAAAATTAAATATACATATCTCAAATAATAAAAATTCAAACTAATATATTATATAATATATTATTATTCTAACTAATTAAATTACAACTTATTACAAAATATTCTCATTTAAACAAAAATTAAGATTTATATTTATTAAAAACCGAGATTTATATTTCATGTTAATAATTACAATGATTATGACCATACATAAAGATTGTACCATCACAACAAGATGGCATTTGACACTAGGACGAGTGAAACTCCTCACCAAAACCGTAGAAACAGAGCCATTCTTTAATTATTAAAGGAGACACCCCAAATATAAACATACTAACAAGATAAGCGCTTACAGTTATGCTTATTAAAATTGTCTACAAGTTGACACTAAAACAACTTAGACTAATTATTGGCACAAAGATCCACTTACCGTGAGCAAACAGTAATAACAACATAATTACACCTCTAAATTAGTTAAACCTAAAACCTAAGCAAACAGGACCTCGTACTGAAAACCCTGCAAAAAAGTGTATAAATGCACAAAATCTTAAAACATTAACCGAGGGACTGGGTGTTACGAGGTTGTGGCCTCTAGATTTAAATCGAAACTCTCCAAAGCCATGAGTTTATGAGTTCCAATATCTGGTTTTTCCGATACTCCAGAACTGCTTGCAATCTTGTTTGTACAACAAGTCAAATCCAGTTTTACAGACGGGCTACCCTTCGAAGGCAGGTTAGAAAAGTCCTCCCACTCGAATAAGGGCCTCCATGGGGATTTGCGTTTAATTATTTCAGCACTAACATTTTCTTCATTGAAAGAAATCTCCTCTGCAGAAATAGAGTCCATTCGCCTCTGTTTAAAAAGTCTGTTCATTGCTTGGATTCTGTCCACTAAAGCAAAAAACTCTTCAACTTCATCTCCATTCCCATCTCTTGGTGGACGTTTCCTTTCCTTTTCCGAGTCCTCATGGTATGGACGACACTGGATCTTCCGTTTTGGTCCCTTTGGATCCATGATATTCATCAACTGAGCACTTTAAGAAATGGTACAAGAATATTAAATCCAGGGTTTCATCTCACCCAAAACCCTCCACAACAGAAAGGAAAATTACTCACTGCACAACATGAAGTCCATGCGGAAAACTCCATACTACCCCCAAATAACTGTAAATATTCTGCGGAATTGGAAAACTGGAAAGCAGCAAACAAACAATATTAAGCAAATCAAAGCACCCACGGCGGTATTTTATAAAGAATAAATGCGACTAACCACATTTTAAATCCTATTTAAGGGTTAAACAACTTCTGTTGTAAAACAATTACGAGAAAGTCACCGTCTCCCGTCACGTCAAGACAGATATGTTTCCTGCCAAACATGTGACACCATTTTTATCGGAGTGACAGCATTTCAAGGATTTTGTCGTGAACGGTGACTCAATGATAGTTATCAATATATTGATAGAAGATAGTGTCTCTATTGATTTAGAAAGAATGCATCCTTCACGATGTTCGCATTTTCATTGAATCCTTTTTTTTTATATCTCTGTTGCTCATTGTTTTAAAGAATATAATCGTTTAGTTGATGTTCTCGTAAATGTCGATGCTAATTATTTAAGCTTTTTGACATCAACACAAAATTGATTGGAATGGTCGTAGCTCTATTTTTTGCGTGAATAGCTTTGCTATTTATATTATTTTATGTTTTTTTTAAGAATAATTTAGATTGTTTTACTATTTACTCATAAACACACAAATTTAAGTTTGGGTTTGCATTAATGAAATAATTTTACAAGAATTGTTTAAAAAGGCTTTCCGAAGAATTTAAAATCCTCTTTGTCCAATTCATATGAGTTATCTCATAAATGTAAAGACAATCTCAAATCTATGTTTTTATTGGTAATGAGAAAAATAAAATAGATTAGTCACAGTGTTTCTAAAAGCCTCTTTGCATATATCATGGACTATGAAAATATAGAATATTTTAATTCTAAGTTTTTTTGTGCATAATGAAAAGATATAAAGTATGACGATAATGATGTCGATTTCATTTGATTTAATACAAGCAAGATTTCATTTGATTGTATGGTTCATTTTCCCTTACCTTCACTATCCTAAATACATTCTTCTCTCTTCATTATCTTCTCTCCATTTTTGCTTCTTGTCCCTATTATTCTTAATTGGTAATTTGTTTCAGGATCATATATAAGTTGGACCCTTTTTGAATAAAAACCTTGCGTGCCTCCATAGATTCAAAATTCAAAATTGAGTTGGATAAATAATTTAATGTGATAATTGTCAAAATTATAAATAAGTTTTAAAACATACACAAACAAACTAGGATTGTATGGAGGATCCTTTCATGATGTATTTGTTAGAATATTCAAAGAGTTTGCAACAATGTTGAGGCCATGGATGGATACGCATGCGGTTCATCACTATCATTTAAAATTAAATTAAATTATGAAAACCTAATTGCACATCAAAAGTGCCATTTTATTGATATCAGTGTCTGATGCATCTTGACTAAAAGACATTAAATTCCTATGTGCCTTGACTAACTAATGATGAAGTTTGTCTTGCCTCCTTACTATGATGTAAGCTTTCTTATGTAGAGGCAACCTTTGCCAAGATGCTCTGCTTTTTGTGATTCCCTGATATGACTTGCCTCCTTACTTTGACGTAAGCTTTCTTATGTAGAGGCAACCTTTGCCAAGATGCTCCACTTTTTGCGATTCTCTGATACGACTTAATGATCCATCACTTTTCTTGTTTCCTCTTTGAATAAATAACTAAATTATTAATTTTATTTCACACAACATTAAAATATTTGTACTATATTTTACTATTAATAAACATTAATATTTGTACTGGTTTTTATTGTTAAGAATTTATATAATAGTCTTTGCATTTAAATATTTAAAAAAAATAGTACACAATATCCCATCATAGGCTAGAGACAAATAATTAGGCAAAAATATCATGTTGTTCATTTTATGATGTAGGCCCTTGTCAAATAAATTTTACCTTCTTGTCTACTATAACCACTTAATTTTTGTACGTAGTATTTATTATTCATAAAATTACATTTATGTATATGTTTGGGGGACATGTGAGATTTTTTTTATTTTTATTCTAGGAAAACTCTAACTTAAAGCATTAAGGTGGCCCTTAATTAAATTTGTAAATATTAGTAATTGTATAAGAGTGATGTAATGTAAATGTTTTTTTAATATATATATTGAAATAATGCATATTACAAAAATAAAATCAATAGAGCTACAAATAGAAGAATAGATGTAGAGTTAAAAAGCATAAATAGGGTTATCTTGCCATGAAACAGTCAGTCAAAAATATAGAAAAGAAAAATTGAACTATCCATGAAGAACTATCACCAAATAAAGGCACCATAACATTTGAATCAAAGAACAAATGACACCCTGTACATAGGGCAACACCTAGTTAAAAGCAAAACCCAAAGTCTCTAGCAGAACAAGGCACCTAAGATCAAGATATAATGGTAGAAAATGCATGGAAACAACACCCTGAAGACATAATAACATTGCCATGCATACTCCTGCATGTAATAACAATAATAGAAGAGTCATATAAACTCAAAGCCAAACAAATCCAACCAACTTCTGAGCCATGATGCCATAGAGATGTTCCATGATAAAAACCTAGTAGACCTATAATTATCCATAAGTACCACTACCAAATGAAACACTATAGTACATAATAGGCAAATCCCTTTGTCAAGTTTGAATATTAGCACATAGAAGTAATGAATAGAACTACCTCAAACTATAGACTAGGAAGTAAAACGTTGATCAGTGCATCCCAGAAACCCTTCCAGATGTTTTGTGTTCAATGCTCTAGCATTTGCACGCTATAAAATTTGAGATTTAATTTACTCGAGATGATAAAAAAATAATATATTCCTCTTCGATAAGCCCTACAGATGTGAAAATAAAGAAGCCATCGACAAAATGATATCAAAGTAAAGTCATATAATGACTATTTTTGAATGAAAGTTAACATTAGAGAACACTGTTAAACCCTTTGTTTTCCATAAATGAAATAAAATACCTTCTTTGATAGAAACAAATATCAAGTTACTATGTAAACTAAATCCCAATAATGCTTTCTTCCATTTTAATTGATGGCCAAAGAAAGAAGGTATATTTTTAAAAACAATAAACCATTGTTTTTTAACAAACATATAATCCCCAAAAAAATGATTCAAGGTTTCTTTACAGGCATATAAATGGCATTTAACATGATTCACTAAGATACATTTCAACCTATCTTCCATATGTAGCTTATAGTGTAAGATCTTCCACGCCATGATTTTTGCATCCCCATCAACTTTAGTTTTCTAGATTTGAGAAGTTAACATAATCCAAGAATTGTTCTTAAGTTTACATTTCCACTTTTAATTCATCCATGGGTTAAGATCAATACAAGGAAGTAGGGAAAGATAAATTTTATTTAATGGGAATTGCCTAAAACACACATAAGTAAGCCAACGCCAATCCTTAAAAAAGATGCATTGAACTGGGGTGCACACATTCATTATAAGATCTTTTGAGACTAAAGATTGAACAAAGATAAGGAACCCTTCAAGATTTTTATTAAGCATAAAGTTTTCCATAGTATGAACCCATGATGACCAACTCATTGAATTAAAGTCCCAAAGATCATTAAATTAGCAAACTCCATTTTTGAATTAAAAAATAGGCTTGTTTGGGAAATATCATAGCCAAAGGTTGGTTATGGTACTAAACATGTCTTTTCTACCAAATGGATGAAGTGGAAAAATTTAAACCATATTGTAATGATGCTTCCTTCCACTTAAGGAAATGACAAACCTTTTGCCATGCCTTCAAAATAGATTGTAAAGTTGGGGATGCCTTAATCCAAAAGAAAAGTGCAAAAGGTATTTTATCTACCAACTAACTTCCTTCCATTTACTTTTAATAGAAATAGATTTCAATCTGTGTCTTACCAAGATTTTCATGTTTCTTTGCCTTCAACTACTCTGACAATAAATTTAGCTACTAAACATATCCCTTGGGTTTTGGGTTCAATCACACCCAATAACCTTTCCCTCTTGGCTGTATACAATGAGACCACGAGGTATATTTGAAACCAAAACTGCCATCCCACATGGACCAAATAAATTGTCGAGAAAACTTATTTAAATCCTCATATCCTTTGCTTGAAGGCATCTAGCATAAAGAAAAATAAACATGAGATGCAAGGAATATTTATTGACAACTTGAATTCTACCACCTAATGAAAGAAACTTATTACCCTAGTTAAAGAGTTTATTTTTTATTTTATTAAGAAACCATTTCCACATCTCATGAAGAGAAATACCCAAACTGAAAGGGATGCCTAGGTATCTTGTTATCTCAAAAATTTTAATTTATTTCCATTCATTAGGAATATATTGGGGGACATGGCCAGTTTCAATCACTAAAAACTCTATTTTTCATGTGATAATTGAGAACTTGATACCGAACAGTAAAGATCTAATATGTTAAGAGTATTTTTGATTTTTGCTTCTAAATTTTGAAAAAAAAGCATATTATCATCAGCAAAGTGGGAGTTAATCACACAAGTATTTTATTGAATAGAGATACCTGATATGAGATTCAATTGATTAGCTTTTTGTAATAAATAACTCAAAGCATCAACTATAAGAACATATTAAAAAAGAGGAAGTGGACAACCCTATCTGATAGAGCATTATAGAACAAAAGGATCTCACATATGATCATTAAAAATTAATTGAGCATTAACATCCTTAAACAACATTTGAATGTGATCACATATTTTAGGAAAAAAATTGAGCCATTATAAAATTTTGAGGATAAATCTCCAATGCATTTTATCATTTACTTTACCAAAATCAAGCTTGAACAACAAAGCATTTTGACTAGTCTACTGAACCCATTCATTCACCTCCCAAGCAAGAATTAAACTATCAAGAATAAATCTGCCCCCCAAAAACCTAGTTTGTTCAGGTCTTATTATGCCTTTCACCACTAGCTTAATACACCTAGCCAAAGCCTTAGCTTTACTTTTATAAGATTATTTAATAATGTAATAAGTCAACAGCCAGAAATGGAGTCCTCATTTCTTCCTTTAGGTAAATTTTTGATAACTCCTATATTAATAATAGGACCCAAAGGACCTTTGTTAAAAGCCTCCAAATAAAAACAATAGAAGTTATCTTTAATATGGGGCCATATAGCTTGATAAAATTCCACTGGGAACCCATTTAAACCTAGGCTTTTGTTCAAGGCCATAGAGAAAAGAGTATCATCAAAATAATCTAAAGATAGCATCCAGGTCAAAAACTGACTATAACCAGGATTGATTTGGCTAGGAATGCAATCTTGGAAAATATTTTCCAAGATGTGTTGTAAATCATCCCAATGATGAACCTCACTAAAAATATTTGCATAAAAATTTTAGAATAATAAATTGATCTCATTTGAGTCTATATGTAAAGAGCCCTAATCATCCTTAATAACATTAATCTTTTCCTTTTTATGTTTATAATTCATGTAATAAAAGAAGAATTTAGAGCCTTTGTTACCTTATTTAATCCAATAAAGGTGAGCTCTATATTTTTCCCCCATACCTCTATAGTTATCAAGATTATGCAACTACATCTCAATCTCAACAATAAGAGTTTGAATATTAATGTTACTAGGGTCTGCATTTAGCTATTTTATTGCATGTTCCAATTTCCCTTTTAGTGTTTTTCTTTGTGCCTACACTTTTAGGCCATTATCTTACTAAAATCACGTAAAAACATAATATATTGAGAAATAGTAGAAAACCACCATTCGATTCATGATTCCCCTTCTTGAGGCTTTGGGATAGAATCCCAAATACCTTTCAGAGTAACCATACATTCAATATTTTTAAGATGATAAATATTTAGCTTATATGGAAGAACATGCTTAGTGTTAGGCATTTTAGAAGCAAAAAAGGTACAAAAGATCGATAAGTGATCTGAAAGAGTTGTGGAATAATCAACTTGAAACAAATTTCCCAATGTAGCCTGGACCAAATGTAGGTTAGGGATAGGTAAAATATGTCATGTTTACTTAATCTCCTCTCACCTCATAATCTACAATTGGACCAAGTGTACCAAAAATTGGCATGACTACAAAATTTGTTAAATATAGGATATATAATACCCAAAGACTAGTGACAAAATAACCATTTATCAAAATCCTCATTATCAAGTTTACTGATTAAACTAGTTAGGATCATTGTAGTGTTCTACCATATTGAAATCACTACCTACAACCCAATAAACATTGGGTAAATGATTGGACATCCATTCCCAAAGGATATTATGTTATTTAGCATTATTAGGTACATACACAAAACATAATCTAATAAGTAAACCATTGTTAAAAGCAAGGGCCCAAACATAATTGTGTGAGGGGTCTTCCCCTTTATCAATAATATGGTTTTCTATTCATGAGGTGACTCCCGAAACAACACCTCCTTTGCCCTCACTATGAGATGTATGTAGAAAAAAAACATCTCTCCATACATGAAATAGTGATGCCTCAAGTCGATTGACACTAACACTGACTTCTTGAAAAAAGAAAATATCAGGGTTCCATTTGATAATAACATCCTTAAATTTAAACTTCTGATGAAGGAGAAAAATACCTCTAACATTCTAGGGTAAAACATTGCACTTAATGTCAAAAATGATATAATAGGTTCATCTTCCTGAGGCAACACATCAAACTAATCAGCAAGAGGAACCTAGTGATCTCCATTACAAATATCTCTAGTAGCTAAGGAGGGGGACCTTGACTATGTTAGGGAGATAATGGGGGAGAGATAGATTTATGAGAATACTAGTCCTAGGGAGTAGATAAGGGAGAAGAAGAGGACTTATTTATAATATGAACTTGAGAGATAGAAGAGGAAGAAGGAAGTCTGGCACAGGAATAAGAATGAGAATCCAAGGGGTTAGAATATCCATAAGGTTCCTTTCACTTCTTAAGCACTCTCCATTCATTAGTTATAACTATCTTTGAAAGATGAAATAACATTGGACAGTGGGTTTACTATTTGTTGATCTGTTTGACTAGTTGGGGAAGCAACAAAAGGTTTAATGGGATTTGGTTGATCCTTATAAATAGGCAGACTGAGAAAGTGACAAAGATCCTTGAAATATTGGAGTAGAAAATGGGGAAGGCTACATAAATCTAATTTTCTTGGTAGGGCAATCTCTTATTGAATATCCTTCTTTTAGACAAAAGAAATATGCATTGGGATTATTTAAGTATACTAGTGGTTGTTCTAACTCAAAACTAGGACCACTCATCTTGATATTCTCAGGCAACTATTTGATCAAGTCCACTTCCACACAAACCGTAGGATACACTCTTAAGCTAGAAAACTTATCAGTATTAAGTTTGCAAAAAATGACTTTTCCCAGTTGTGACATAATATCTTTCAAAAATGGTCTAAAGGCTAAATTTAGATAAGGTAATTCAATCCACATAGGATATCTAGATATAGATGGCCCTTTAGGATGGAAGTCAAAACTCCAAGCCTACATATAATAGACTTGTCTGCAAATAACCCAAGTGCCATATTGAAGCACTGCTTGATCATTCTTTGCTAATTGAAAAGTATAGGATACATATCTTTTCCCTAGCCCTCTTAAGGATTGAATTTCCCAACCTTTATTTTCCCAATTCATTCTGGCCCAATGGTAAAACTCCAACTTAGAAAGGACACCACTTAAGAAGAATAAAATAATAGAGCAATTTTAACATTCATTAATAACTTCAATAACTTCATCTGAAAGCAAAAATTCTATGGTTTTACTTGTTTCAACATTAGAAATATCTTTTTTCACAGTGTCCCTTTGATCGTAAGTCTTGTTAGTAACCATGTCTATAATCACATCTCCTCTGCAATCATTATTGAGGGCTTCATATGTTATATCTGATACCTCTTTCTCACCATTCAACTCACAAGCCCCCTCCATGTTTTTAGAGTCATTAACCACTTATAAGTATTGAGAATCATCCTTATCCCTTTCATCACAACCCAAAATTATAAAGTTAGTGCCTCTAAACTACCTTATCATATTCTTAAGCCTCATGAAAGCTTCAAACCAAAATAGGAGCAGTAAAAAAACCTACGGTTTAAATGAAACTTCTCAACCTATACAAAAAAAAAATTCCTTCACTTTTCCTTGATCGCCTACACCTTTTTTTTAATGTAATGTGAATGTTGATAGAGTAAAAGAAGTGGAGTTAAATTGAAGGAAGAGGTTAGTATGATATAAAGGGTCATCATGATGAATAACTAATATAATAATAAAATATCCCAAAATTAAGAAATTGAAGAAAGAGGGTAATGTGACATGAAAGGTCATGATGACAAATAACTAGTGAAACAATAAGATATCCATAAATTCATAATAAGCATAAATTGTTAGCCTCTTGACAAAATAATTTTGGTCTCTTATCAGTTATCATCATTATCTTCATTTTTTCTAGGTGTCCTTTACAATATTACATGCCATTGGTATATTAAATTGTTTTGGCATCTCTTTATAATGTGTTGAAGCCAAAATATATGTTTCATATAATTTTGTTGAAGATTGAAATGAAATTTTTTATTAAAAAAAAATGATACATTTGTTTAAAACATTAGCAAATTCTAACCTTTAATTTTTGACTGAATATTTTAAACATTCAACAAGAGATTTTGGAATGCTACTTGGATTGGACCAAAGATTTATTTTGTTAAAAAAATTGTACAATATGAAACCGGTGTTAAATCTTTTCTAGAAGATCAAAGTATTTGACGTCCCATCATATAATGGAATAGCTTGTATTGGAGGAAGTTGACCTAAGTCACTGATGAGAATAATATTTCTTGCATGAACTTGTTCATACCTATGTTGAGGGAAAGCCACATGTAATCATTGATAAATATGCATTAAGAATTTTGGTCATGTAGAATGATACACAAATAGTAGAATATTTAGAGAAAACTTAATAGAATTCAGGGTATATGTGAAGAATAATTAACATTTTTTTCAATTATTTTGGAATGTAACAATAATTTTCATAAAACCAACACTTTGTTGATTCTATAACAGATAGTAACACCAATGAAGAAGGTTG
>JARHVA010001996.1:2810000-2822500 GCA_037957365.1 Torreya grandis | reverse complement strand
ATCATTAGTCAAGACGAAAATTATTGACATGTATTGATCAATACTTGCACAAGGATTTTCGTCAACATGTGATAAATAATTGGGTGCAATATCTATTATTCTCATCGATAATGTGGATCAATATTCTCTATTACAAACAATTTCAATCTATGTTGGGGCATCATTTGGTTCAATCCTTTGGTATAGTTTTAACATTGTTTTTACATTAAGGAATATTTGGTGTCAAAAAAAGTATTGTCACAAGCCAAATAGATTTTTAACATCTCTTGTTGAATATTAAAAGTGTTGAATTGAAAGTTAAAGATTATAAATTTCTATTGTCTTTAGAAAGTACATCTTTGTCTCCATAATAAAAAGTTTCATTTCATTCTGCAACACATTAATGTTCAACAAAATGTTTTTCTTTAACACATTATAAAGAGAAGTCAAAATCATTGAATATGCTAAATACACACATTATTTTAGATAACAACAAGAAAAAATAATTTGGATATCATAATGATAATCATTTAGAGACTAAGATTCCATTTTCAAGAGGCCAACAAGTTATTATGTCTTCAAATGGATTATCCTGAATATGTTTTATGTGGGATTTTAGAATCAAAATAAAAGATAAGTTTTATTATCCCATGTTGATGTGAATTTTTTTAATGTTTTCCCATGGACATATTTTTATCACTTGGAGAGAGATCAATTATTCTCATTAACAACTTGGGACTATAGGCTCCAGTTAAGGACATAACAATGTATACAATAAAATGATATGGTTCAATTGTTTACATATGTTTTGATACTTATCACATTATTAAATATTAAAAATTATGAGCCAAAAATTGAGGATTAGGGGGTTCTCATGTCTAAAATATGTATCTCATTAATTTTGTGAGAAATATGCTAAACAAAAAAATATATGATTGAAAAAAATAACTCTTCAATGTTGGTACAAAGTTCCTTAACAACTACATAAGGAATCTTTCATAGTCATATAAAATAATGGAAAAAAAATATGTTCATTCTCATAATGATGTTAGATCCAATACCCATAACATAGAAATGTGTTCTATTAAGAGAGAAAATATAAATTTCTAACCTATTCTTGTAGATGGAGTTGTCTAAATTATATTTCTAAGTTTGCATCAAAAGAAGAGAATCTATCATAAATGGTCCACCATATGTTATTGACTATTTCATAAAATACAAATTTAGATTAGTCATCTTCAAATGCCATTAAAAAACTTATAACTAATAGATATATTGACCACAACATTAGTGCACAAGAAATTTGTTATATGTTCAAAAATTTCCCACTTATTTTGTGAAATAAATAATTTATGTCATTGAATTTTGGCAAAAATATTTTATGTTGTATTTTCACTTCCTTCTTCATTGGAGTCATTATCTCTTATAGAATCAAAAAAGTGTTAATCTTATGAAAAACATTGCCATGTTAAACAAATGATAAAAATTCCAACTATTGTTCATGAATACCCTTGATTATTTTATGTTCTATATAAATAATATACTATGTATGCATCATTGCGCATTACCAAAATTGTTAATATGTATTGAACAATGCTTACACGAGGCTTTCTATAAACATAGGTGTAAATAATTTCATGCTAGATCTATTATTCTAATCCATGACTTAGGTCAAATTCCTCAAATAAAGACCATTCCAATATATGTTGGGACATCATATGCTTTGATCTTTTGTAAAATATTTAACAAAGGTTCTACATTCCACACAAATTTTTGAGAAGAAAAAAAGGTTTTGGTTCAATCCAAGGAATTATCCAAAACATCTTGTTTTATATTTATAATGTTGACCCAAAAGTGGAAGATTATAATTTGACAATGTCTTACATAAATTTGGATCATAAATTATGCACACATTTTTACCTAATAATCATCTACATAAATGCATCATTTTTTAAGTAAGAATATGTCTCATTTCATTCTTCAAAATAATTATATGGAAAAAATAGTTTGTCTTGAATACATTATAAGGAGATGCTAAAACCATTGAAAATACCAATTGCATATAGCATTACAAAGCATACCTTGAAACAACATGGAGATATTGATGACAATCAATAACAGGCTAAAATTATTATGTCAAAATGTCAATTAGTTATGTCTACTAGTAATTTATGGGTATCTCATCATTTCATTTGGTAATTTTTCATCATGACCCTCCATGTCGTATTGGCCTCTTTCTTCAATTTCACTCCACTTTTGTTCTCTCAGTGTTTGTATAACACCTCCCTCATACAATTGAAAGTGTTTATAAATTTGACTATAAAAGAGACCATGCTAACAATTTAGGTCCCACTAATACATAAGTAAATGTAATTTTTCAACTAATAAATACCATGTAAAAAAATTAAGTAGACATAGCAAACAAGAAGGCAAAATTTATTTCACAAGAGCCTACATCAAGGAACGAATGACATAATTTTATTAGATATTCATAAATATCATATGTGGCATTATTTAGAGTTTGTGTCTCTACAAATTTTACCCTATCACGGGACATTATCTAACATGTTTTTTTATATTTTAAATGTAAATACAATTATATAAAATTTACCTTATTATCTTCACTCATAGTCAATCATACAAAGTTTCAAAAAACCTCTTACATATTTAATGGACTATGAAACCATAAGATCTTTGGTTTGTAAGTCAATTTTGTGCATGTAAACTTCACTTTCGTATCTTCTCTCATAGTCTTCCACTCAAAAAACATCTCCATGCTATTCATCTAATCTATCAACTCCTCTAGTTTTAAACTACCTTCATAATCTGGAACATCAACCTTGATTCATGCATTTCTTCCTTCTAAATCCCTAACCATCCTCTCTTCCATCAATGATGGTTGCTCTTGACGTTCTTTTTCTTGCTAAACTTCTTCATCATGATATTTTACCTCCTCATCATCACCTTATCTTCTTCTCTGAATGGTGATAACCTTGTTTAATTATTACACTTGCCTCTATAACCCTTGTATAGTCTAGGTCATCTTTCATCTTATTACACTTACTTCTGCAACTCTTGTATAGTCTAGGTCATCTTTCAAAGATGTAGTTATGATTGATGAATGGAGAGTGGTTTCATCTTTTATCATATTTATATCTATTAGATTGAATCTTACTTTGTATATATGATAAATCATCCACATTTATTTTTAAATAATGAATACGATCAGTCTCATAAAACATTAAATGATTACTTTAAGTTATTTATAGTTGAACTAAATGCATGTATTTCCATTTTATTTATTTATTTATTTCCAACAAAACCTAATAGGATATGACATTGGATACGTTTACATGTAAAGTATGTGGGCTACATCCTTGATGTAACTCAAATTGTTATATGTGTTACTAATATCCACGACATGGTGGAGTTTCAATTGAAATGAAGCAAAAATGTTGAAAGCTTGAAATAATATGATATAGAAAGAGAGATTCAATCAAAAAGGTTCCAACATTTATTTATTGAGTATTTAAAAAAATACAAATTTACATGATCTATCTTCAATTGTCATTAAGAAATTTATAACTGATAGAATTATCGATTATGAGATTAGTGAACTTGAATTTTGTCATATGCTACAAAACATCCCACCCATTTATGTAGCCAACCCTTTATTTCAATTAATGTTTCCAAAAATATTCTTCGTCATGTGCTTGCGAGTTGAATGAATTCACTTCTAGTGTCAATAATCATTGATGCACACATTGAACAACCTTATTAATTTAAGTTGTTATGTCTTATAGAAGCATATAATTATTGTACTTATGTAAATTATCACTACATTAAAAAAATAGAACAAAAAAACACTAGTTATTTTTGCATATGCTCTCAATTATTTCAAATTTTCTCTAAATATTCTACTTTTATTCATCATTAGGTAAGACCATAATTATTGACATGTGTATTGATCAATGCTTGCACAATGATTTTCCTCAACATGGTGGAAATAATTGGGTACAATATCTATTATTCTCATCGATAATATGCATCAACATTCTCCATTACAAACAATTTCAATATTTGTTGGGGCATCATTTGTTTCGATCATATGGTAGAGATTTAACATTGTTTTTACATTAATGAATATTTGGTGTCAGAAAAAGTATTGTGCTAAGCCAAATAGATTTTCAACATCTCTTGTTGAATATTTCAAATGTTGAATTGAAAGTTAAATATTGGAAATTTCTAATGTCTTGAATAAATACATCTTTGTCTTTGTAATAAAAGGTTCTATTTCATTCTTTAACACATTAATGTTAAACAAATGATTTTGCTTCAACATATTATAAGGAGAAGTCAAAATCATTGAATATACTAATTACACATATTATTGTAGAGAATAACAAGAACAAAATAATTTTTATATCTTAATGAAAATCATTTAGAGGCTAAAATTTCATTTTCAAGAGGGCAACAAGTTATTATGTCTTCACATGGATTGTCCTCAATACATTGTATGTGGGTTTTTAGAATTGAAATAAAAGCCCAATTTTGCTATCCCACGTTGATGTGCATTTTTTGAAGGTTTTCCCATGGACATATTTGTCTCACTTGGAGAGAGATCAATTATTCTCGTTGACAACTTGGAACTATTGGCTCCAGTTAAGGACATAACAATCTATGCAATAAAATCATATGGTTCAATTTTTTAGATAAGTTTTGATACTTATCACATTATTGAAACAAATTACGAGCCAAAACTTGAGGATTAGGAGATGCTCATGTCTAAAATATGTATCTCATTACTTGCGTTATAAACATGCTAAGTGCATTGAAAAAATTCATGCTTGAAAAAAGAACTCTTCAATGTTAATACAAAGTCCCTTGGGAATTACATAAGGAATCTTCCATAGTCATATAAAATAATGTGTTCCTTCTCATAATGACGGTAGATTTAACACCCATAATCTACAAATGCTTTCTATTTAGAGATAAAATATCAATTTCTAACCTATTCTCTTAGATGAAGTTGTCTTAACATTAATTGCTATGTATGCATCAAAAGAATAGAATCGATCATAAATTTTCCACCATATGTTATTAATTATTTCATAAAATACAAATTTAAACGAGTCATCTTTAAATGACATTAGAAAAATTTTAACTTATAGATATGTCAGCCATGACATTAGTGCACATGAATTTTGTTATAAGCTGGAAAAATATCCCTTTTGATTTGTGCAACTGACCATTTGTTTCATTGAATTTTGGAAAAACTATTCTATGTTGTATTTTCAGTTCCTTCTTCATTGGAGTCATTATCTCTTAT
Organism: Torreya grandis; assembly: GCA_037957365.1. Lineage (NCBI taxonomy): Eukaryota > Viridiplantae > Streptophyta > Pinopsida > Cupressales > Taxaceae > Torreya > Torreya grandis. Next base: position 2,817,192 of record JARHVA010001996.1, on the reverse strand, counting down.
AGAATCAACAAAGTGTTACTCTTATGACAAACATTGTCCTGTTAAAAAAAAATGCTAACTATTTTTCATGTATACCCTTGATTATTTTATGTTCTTTATAAATAATATACTACATATGCATCATTGTGCTTGACCAAAATTGTTAATATGTATTTATCAACACTTGCACAAGGCTTTCTGTAAATATACGTGCAAACCAATTTCATGCAAGATCTATTATTCTAATCTGTGACTTAGGTCAACTTCCTACAATATAGACCATTCTAATGTATGTTGGGACATCATATGCTTCGATCTTTTGGAAAATATTTAACAATGGTTCTACATTGCACACAAATTTTGGAGAGAAGAAAAGGTTTTGGTTCAAGCCAAGTAACTCACCAAAACCTCTTGTTGCATATTTAAAATAATGAGCTCGAAGTGAAATATTTGAATTTGCTGATGTCTTACACAAATTTGGATCACAAATTGTGCATACATTTTAATCCAAAAATTATCTACGCAAATGCATCATTATTTTAAGAAGAATCAGACTCATTTCATTTTTATAAATAATTATATGCAAAAAATAGTTTGGCTTGAACACATTATAAGGAGATGCTAAAACCATTGAAAATACCTATTGCATATAGTATTGCAAAGCATACCTGGGAAAAAATGAAGATATTGATGACAATCAATAATAGGTCAAAATTATAATGTCAAAAGGTCAAATAGTTATGTTTACTGCCAGTTTGTGGGTGTCTCATCATTGCATTTGGTCATTTGTCATCATGACCCTCCATATCATATTGACCTCTTTCTTCAATTTCAGTCCACTTCTTATGTTCTCTCGGTGTTTTTATAACACCTCCCTGATACAATTACAAGTGTTTACAAATTTGATTACAAAAGAGACCACATCAACGATTTAGGTCCCACAAACACATAAATTAATGTAATTTTACAACTAATAAATATTACGTAAAAAAATTAAATAAGCATAGTAAGCGAGAAGGCAAAATTTCTTTGACAAGACCTACATCAAGGAACGAATGACATAATATTTTATTAAATATTCATATATGACATTCTTTAGAATTCGTGTTTTTAAAATTTTTAACATGTCATGGGACATTGTGCACCTTTCTTTTTAAAAATATTTAAATGTAAATACAACTATATAAATTATTAAAATTGAAGACCATGAACATAGTTATGTTTATTAACAGTAAAATTGATTACAAATATTTTAAGGCTGTGGGGAATGAAAGTCAATTTTTAGTTCTTTATTCAAAGATGAAAGAGGAAACGTGCTGTGTAGGGAAGTCCTGGCAGGCTGTCGCAAAAAGCCAGTGATGAAGCATTTTGACAAATATTGCCACTACGTAAGGAAGCTTCCGTCAGTGGTAAGCGGCATAACAACTTCATCATCGGTTACTTAGTCAACACGGATAAGACTTCCATATGTATAAATTGGCCGCATTTATGTGTTTTAGTCGACACACGCAAGACTTTGGTATCGATAAATTGGCACCGTTGATGTATATGTTCATATCCTTTGATGTGTAATTAGGTGTTACATATCCTTCACTCATTTCACATCCATGGCATCAACATTGTTGTGAACTTGTTGAATCTTCTAACGCATGCTCGTGATCTCCTATATCATGGAAGGCTCCTCCTCCATATAGTCCTAGCCTACACACAGACTTATAATAACCACACAAGTCTTGCTTTAAAACCAACCCGTAATTTTTTTATTTTTTTCTTTTCCACAGTAAATTAATCGCCCTTAATTTTGATTACTTATTTGATGAGGGCATGGGAGCAAAACTTCCGTGTCGCTTATTTCTTTTTCCAAACATGTTTCAAATTATGGACATGATCTTCGCATTGTCGGCATTTTTTTTAAAGGTTTCTATTGAAAAATGGTCCAAATTTCATGTGGTCACGATAAAATTTACCTATTAAGAATAGTAGAGATGAGAAGCAAAAATGGATGGAGGATGGTGAAGGGAGACAAATGTATTTAGTTTAGTGAATGCGATGAAGAATGAAATACATAATCAAATGTTATTTCATTTGTATTAAATCAAATTAAATATTTATTATTATTGTCATAGTTCACATATTTTTATCATGCAAAAAATTTTTAGAAACTAAAGATTTTATGTTTTCATAGTTTATTAAATATGTAAGAGGTTTTTGAATACTTTGTATGATTAATCTAGATTATTTTACTCCATACCTATTAAAAAACATAATTGAGTTTAACTTTACATTTCTGAAATGATTTTATAAGAATTATGTAAAGAGGATTTTAAATTCTTCATATAGTGTTTCTACAGTCTTTTTACACAACTCTTATTAAGTTATTACATCATTATAAAGTCAAAGTCAAATTTATCTTTTAATGAGTAAAAAGCAAACTAATACACCTTAATCATAGAGAAAACATGGAATAATTTAGATAGCAGCACTATCACAAAGCAAAGACCTATGACCAACCCATTCATCATCAATAACATTTCGTATTGATATCAACCAGTCCAAAAAATTGATATTAACATTTATGATAAAATAAATTTGACGATTACATTCTTTATAACAATGAAAAATATAAATATAAAAGGTAAGGTTCTAGCAAAGATGTAAGTATTCTGAAAAATGCATTCAACTTGATTTTCCAACTTTATCTCACAATTTGTTCCTTCCACCCAAGGGGTCTCCGAGCTGCTGCTTGTCCAGGTAAGAATACTTTTAAAGATGCAGTGCAATTAAATTATATAGCTAAGAATACTTTTAAAGATGCAATGCAATTAAATTATATATAAAATCAGATTTTTCATAATAAATTGTCTACAAAAATTGTTGGATCAATACTTCTTAAATCACCATCAATAATTCCTCATCAAAATTTTTTTCATTAAAATAACAAATGTATACTTCTCAACATCATTTTCCTTCCCTGATGATGATTGGAACCGGGCAATCCAATAATTTTATACACAATCTAATCTCAGAAATCTTTTTTATTCCCATAGACTGAAAAAATCAGAAATCTTTTATATATGTATATGTATTTTGCATGCTATTTGTTTAAAGCAAATCATTTTTTATTACGTAGAGCTTAAATGGGTTTTTATCTCTGAAGGGTTTTGTCAGATCAATTAATTTCATGATTTTCTGTACTTAACTCTTTATGTTTATTTTTATTTTTATATATTCAGTTGACGCGGTTTCATTGTGGGGGATTGGTAGTAGGCATAGCATGGCATCACCATGTTACAGGTGCAGTTGGAGCAACCGCCTTCATGACCGCGTGGAGCTAAACAGTAAGAGGTCTTAGGGTCGATCCCCTTCCTGTCCGTGACCGCTCCCTTTTGGCTGCTAGGACTCCGCCCCTATCCATCTTTCCTCATCCCGAGTTTGAAGCTACACTTTATTTACCAGAAAGTAAAGAATCTGAAGCCCTTCTCTCAAAAACCTTTCATTTCAATGTGAATGTGTTGAAGCAGATCAAGCAAAAGGAATCCTCCACCAAGAATGGAACGCCCCTTTCTTATACCACATATGAAAGTCTGCTTGCCCATCTCTGGGAATGCATTTCTGCAGCACGAGGACTAAATGAAGAAGCCATAACAAACGATTTTATTCCAGTGAATGGACGAAATAGACTTCATCCCCCTTTGCCTGCTGAATACTTCGGTAATGTCGTCTCAGGTGCTTCTTGTACAGTGACAGCTAAAGACGTTGCAGATCAACCACTCGCGAGTTTGATTCACAAGGCAATAGCAAAGATGGATGACCACTACATACGTTCCTCCATAGATTTTATAGAGTTGAATCAATCAAAGTTCTGTAAACAAGAACACTCCACTACAACTCTTACCTGCGGCTCTAACTTGCTGGTGTCTAGCTGGGTGCACTTCACTCTGAATGAATTACATTTTGGCTGGGGAAAACCGCTTTTCGTTGGCCCTTCCCTCAATTCAGTGGATGGGATGGGGATCTTGATTCCTTCCTATACCAAAGATGGTAGCATAGATGTTTTCCCTAAATTTGTTCCTCTTTCACATGCTCAAATTTGAACAGCTCTGCTATGAAATATGATATGTACTCCTTGATTCACTCAATATGCTACTCATAATCTAATCAAAATAAAATATTAACTTTTTTTCCTTTGATGCTGACATTTACTTTATTTCTATGGAAAATTTGTTGATTTTTTTTCTAATTTACGTTCTCATTGCTAATTATTTGTTTATAGGTTATGATTTCATCTTAATACTACTTGCCCTACGAAATTCGCTCAATATATACAATCTTAGCAAACCTTGACCACCACATACACATTGGTCGTGTTAGCAAATCTCGTCCACCAAATGCTAACATTTTTATTTGCATATTTGACATTAGTCATTGTATTTTTTTGAGCTGGCCGGTTGAAGATCTTACATGCATTATAGACAGAAAAAGGAGGAGGAAAATGAAAAAAAAACACGAGTCTGAAACATTTACACTTTTTTTATTTTTGAGTTTTAGAAGGAATTCATTCCCATATCCTATTTTCCTTTAACCTCCATCTCAATCATGATTTGTATTTTAAAATTTAAATATATATATTTAATTGATTACACAAATTCTCATAAACTAAAACTTGAGAAACAAAGATTTGGCATACCCTAGTGATTTTATAACAAAGTCAAATGTTAGCAGAGTTAAACATAATTAAATCATATTGAGCTCCATTTAAAAATAATTATAACAAATTATTATAATATGTGATTTAATGTCCAAATTATCATTTTCGATGAGAAATCTCATCTATATCTTCATATAATTGTTAACACTTATAATCGTCATATAAACATCTATATCTATTCACAATCTTTACTACATATCAATTAGTGTGGTCACGTCGCTTTCGAGATAATCACTTCTCAACACATTCTAAAATGAGAGTTTTTGAAATTTTGATATAACCAGTTCAAAAATAAATATCCTATACAACGTTGAGATATTAATAATTTAATTACTTATTTATGTAAAGAACAAAAGCAAAGCTGTAATAAGCATTTGATTTAAGTATAAGGATTTTCATTCTCTCTAACACTCTCTTAAAAGAAAATTGTAATGAATTATAAATGAAATGAAAGAACTTACTCATGAAAACAAAAGATTATATTTTCTCTTGACATCTCAAAATATGTTCTTTTAAGTAAAATAAAATACTAATTAATAATTTCCTTGGAAGTTCATGGAATCCATAATTAAACTTAAAACCTAAAAAAAAGGCTATTTTTAATTCTGTAATTTTAGTGTACATAAAACATTTACCTAAGCCTCCCTAAAATAGTTTATTTATAAACTTTACTATGTCAAAATATTCAATACATTTCAAAGAATCATTTTAGGATCCACCTACTATATCGAAATTTCATGACATTTCAAAGAATAATTTTAGGATTAAGAAGTTTTGAAGTAGAAACTTATTATTCTAGCATTAATCCTTACATAAAATACCTTGTTATCAAAGAATTCATTTACACATTTTATGAGAATTATTTTGGGATCTACCCTTTTAAAGTTATGAATTTTTGAAGTGGAAACTTATTATTCTGGCATTAATCTTTACGTAAAATATTCCATTATCAAAGAATTCATTTACACATTTTACAAGGCAGAATTCAGGCCAAATTTTTTTTTAAAAGAATAAAGTGGGTTTTTTTTTTGAGATCAACAAAATTTGTTTGAAAATTGTTGGTCTTGCCTAAGGCATATAGTGAATTTTATAAATTTGGCAATCTATAACGCACTTTTAAATTGCACGTGCCTTAAAAGGGTAGGGAAATACCCTATTTTTAGTATTGGCCTAGGTCCTAAACAAACAATCACCTATATGACTACAAGATAGATTATTAAGTGCCCAAGTGGCTGGTGGATGTGGTTTGGGATGTAAGCCATTTTAATAGACCACTTTTAATCCATGTGATAGGTAGATATCTGATGACGATTCATATTTATATAAGTCATGTGGTTTGCTCCCCTTTCTATGTGCCAATCAACCTTGGTTGACCACACTTAACTTCCTCCACACAGTTTCTTTAGTTGATATTTTAATTTTATTTTTTTAATATTTTATTATATTATATTTTTAAATTTATGTAAAGTTTCATTTTATGGTCTATGTTTATATATATATATATATATATATATATATATGATTAAGGAAGAAAGAAGGTCTAAGGCTGGGGTGACCTAAAGGGGGCCTCCATAATTTTTTTCACTTGGAAATGAAATCAAGAAGTGAAATTGGATTTTTTTCCTAGTTTTGGTTTAGTTTTGATAGAGAACCAATTTTAGTCATAATAGCTTTTGTAGGCTCTTGAAAGCCTCGATATGGGTCAATCCCAAAAGGAACCTCTATTATTTTTATACTTTATTACAAGAAAGTATTTTCTTAATATGAAACTAATAATTAATTATAATTCCTTCTTAACCTAAACATTGGTGATAATTAATAGCTATGGAGGAGCTTAAAGCTTACAAACATCGATTCAAAAATTATAAGAGCTTAAGACTTCATGAAGACATTTTATCAAGATGGGTACATGCATAATCAACCTAATAGATTGTTTATTGAGATATACATGTAATATGGAAGAATAGTGTTTGTGATAAAAGCTTGGGGACTCCATTATTGGAAGTCATCTAGACATGGGGAAGGTGAAGAGGGAAGATTAACAATAAATCATCCTTCAAACCTTACTTACCCATTTGAAAATATGAAATTCAAATTAGAAAGTGAATTTTGAAACCTTTATTGACTTCCATAAATATTCCTAGGGTTTACTCATCATGTTATAATCAAACAGTCAAGATAGAAAGGATCTGACAAATGAGATGGGATGCTCCATCCTCACATAACCAATACAATATATTTTAGACCCTTTTTGAGGTCATATGTAGACTATATGATATTTTTTGGTTAGCCACTTTTCATAAAAGTAACTCAACTTGAAAATAGAATTTTTTTTAGATATAAGGTGTGAATTTGGCCTTGTTATTGGCCATAATTGACTAGGAACCTATTTTAACCCTATTGAGAGTTAGGAAGATTTTTTTGAGCTAGTGGTTGCTCAAACTCACCTCATTTTATTTGAGTGTTTAGTTTTAAAATATGGGGCCATGGGGCCTACAAGGTTCA
>JARHVA010001996.1:2777500-2802500 GCA_037957365.1 Torreya grandis | reverse complement strand
GTTCCTATTAGAAATTATAATTTACATTGCTCATTCACTAATATTCGATGACCTTTTTACAACCAAGATACTTTTACAAGGAGTTGGATCATGGATTACCTATTTCATATTTAGTTAATCATTTATATACATACCAAATTATCTATATTCCCACTATCTATGATAACTTGACGACACTTAACTTGATATTTACAAGTAGTCTTTAAGAGTGTCTTTCTTTGAGGAGATTATTTGATTTCCATAACAGGTTTGTGTAATATACTTTATCATGAGTAAGGATTCTCCTACTTTTGGAGCATCTTCATGGATAGGTGAACTAATGTTCTCTTCTTCTTCAGCTTGTGCTAGAGCTGAACATTACCATGGCTTGTAGATGTATGTTTAGGGCATTCATAAGACCTATGACCATATTTTCCACACTTAAAACATATACTAATCAATCCTCTACCTATTCTTATATTAAATGACCTTCTACCTCTAAAAAAGTACCTACCTCTTAAAGATTGTTCTTGTCTCTATGAGCCACTAGATTCCCCTTGTTGTGTTTGCAGTTGATTCTGTCCTCCTTGTTTCCCTCTACATCTATAAAGTCTTCCTCTTCCTCTTGTATTCTGAGGTTACTTTCTAGATTAATTTTCTTATACTTTTAAGGCATGCTAATATGCCTCTTCAACTATTCTAAGTGTGGTAAGACTTACCTCATCTTATATGTTAAATCTTAACCCATTTATATATTTGCCTACCTTCTCTATATCCTCTTCAATATGGTATGCTCTTATTGTCAACATGTAGAATTCTTTGGTATAATATTTCACTAACGTTTCTTTCCTTTTAAGATTCTGAAGTCTTTTGAAAATATTACTTTGGTAGTCCTTAGGCATAAAATTTTCCTTGGGCTTGGCTACCATTAAGTCCTATAACATAATATTTGTCTTTCCTTTTCTTCTTCTTTCTTCCTATATACCATCCCACCATAGAGATGCATGACCCTTGATTCTATTCATAAAAATTTAACTTTATTGTGTTCATCAACATTTTCATAGTCAAATTAATTATCCATTGAACTTATTCAATATATTAGATCCTTTCCATTTAGGCTGCCATCATATATTGGGACCTTTTTATTAGGATTTTCACTAAAAACCATTATTGCATTCACTAATATTTATTCTGTTGATCTCTCCTTTATCTATATTGTAGTTTAATTAGGGGTTTTCATGCATCAAACATGGGGTTAGGCGCTCATTCAGTTATTCAAGTTAGTTCTGGACTCATTATAACAAGGTGAAAACATGATACATTTTCATAGTGCTTAAAATTTAACACTCGACTATGCTAACATCAATTCACATAAGGTGCAAACCTCATGTACTTACCTAAAGCTCATCAGAGAAAGAACTACGACCCATGTTGGTTTAGTTGTGCTCATTACCTATAGGAATTAGTCATCCCAACAATGACTTTGGCAGATTAAAGGATGTAACACTTTATTCCACTAATCTTAGCATCATTCAATTCTTTGAGGGGTCAATGGTATGCTTTATATCAAGTTCATACTAGGCTCATGCGTTATGCAAGGATAACATCACTAGGTGCAGGTTTTTATCTATACTTAGGCCATTCCATAGAGTATGTTGATGTCATCTTTTCTAATTCTATTCCATTAATGATTTAAACCAAACGCTTTAATAAACTTAACCTTCATATATTAAAACTAACCCATTATAACTATTCCAGTTATTACATAATTCAATAACAAAGTGAAAGACATTTAATCAAGGGACACCATTTATTATAGCAACCATTCTTATTCATTACCTAAATCTTAAAATACATATCATAGTTCATATTGCATAAACAAAATATATAAGGTAGAGTACAAGCTTTATTAAACTAATCATCTACCAAAAGGCTCACATGTGAGCTTGGGCTTACACAAATGGAGCCATTATGGCATCTAAGCTAGTTTTAATAATAATGGTAACCATTACACCCAAGGCCAATTTTATATAGCTTCTCTACATCTATTTGGATCTCTCTCTTCACTGGATCAAACTTAGCTTCATAGCACATAAGAGTACCTTATACCAGGGTAGAGCTGCACACATTGGTTATTGAGCAAGAACTTTTAGCAATCATTTTTCTAGCTCTATTAATTTACGCCCTTTATAATATCATTTCCACATGTTACCACTTCTTTAAGATTCCCAATAAATCATTTCATTAGTTAGCCACCTACCAACTCACACAAAGTGTGCATCAATTCCTCTAGTTGGTGTAAAAGATATCAAAATATCAATCATCCCAAATGATCACCTCACACAAAGGTGTCTGTCAAGTTGGCATAGATCCATACTTAGTCAAAAAAAGGGGCCAACATTACCCCATACGAAATTTCTAGTTTGTCCTTAGATTAGGATACCAAATCTTTAGGTGCACTCTCCCTTATCTTAGCGCTAAAGTATTTAAAGCCCTTAATAGTGAGATTGATTTCATCCAAAGTGCTATCTATCCTTGTGAAAGTGATGCTAAGTGAAAGCACATTAGTTCTATCTAACTCCTTTTTGAAGGCTTCTAGCCCTTAGCCTTTTTGACTCCTCCATCTAAGATTACTCCTTGGTCACAGGCCTTAGTTTGTATGGCATAGAATTTTATTCCAAGTTCTACTTTTGGTCTTTTATTTATGTGCTTAACATGTTGACCTTGCCCATTATCTATGCGCACTCTATCCTAATTGTTGATTACACTTGCACCATCATCTCCTCCTTCTCCCCACTTTCCCACTTGAGGCATACATCAATGACTAACACTTGGTTGGAGAAGTTCATGAAGATGGCATCAACAAAATTTGTGCCTTCTTAAAGATTTGTAAAAGAGGTCTTATACCTCTTCGAGTTTGGTAGCTAGATATTTTTGCAATACAATTTAGGGATCTTATTTTCCCTCCTATGTGAGCTTCAATTTAATTCTCAAGAGCATCTGCTCCACTATCACACTTATCTTATCAACCTCAAATAGGTTAGATGTATCAACACTAACCAAAAATAATAGTTTGGTAGCCTCTATGCACTTGACTAGTTGTTTTAGTTTGAAGTATATGGCATGTACATCTTTTTCAACATCCTAGGTGATTTTTTTCCATTTCACTACCCTAAGATCATTAATGATGTTATTTCACATGACCTTAGTGTCCACCTAGATGAGTGTATTCACTGACCTAATTGGGTTAATGGTACGAGGATTTATGAGAAATGATCCATGCCCTTTTTCAACTTTATCTACACTTAATATGGCCTTTTATAGTGCCTCAAAGTGAGGCTCGTCCATGTAGCTATCAAATGTATAGGGAAGTTATTGGCACGTCTTGGTGGTGGTAGTTTCAAAGGGCATGCATTCAAACATGTAAAATTCTTCAACTATCCACCCCTTCTACATCTTCTCTTTGAGGTTCAACTCGGTGCCTTCTTCTTTTGCAATGGCTAGATCTATTTGTTCTTCTTCCTCTTCATTAGTGCTACTACTTTCTTTAGTGCTTTCCTCAAAGGTTTATTATTTATGTTCTTGGAGGGGTTCTTCTTTGAACTTTTCCCCTTTGTCTACTTCTTCTTGTCTCTTGGTGCTAGTTTTACCCTCCTATTTTTGTTTGATCTCTTTGGTGCTCCCTGTCTATTATGTTTTCAAGGTCAAAACATATTGCAAATATAAATATAAATATTATAGTTTAAACTTATTGCATAATGTTCTTCTTAAAAAAGAGTTTTTTTTAATATTTCTTATAAAATAAAAAATAAATAATTGTAATGGTTATTGCAATGCATGAATAGTTTACCATACCAAAAAGATGGCATTGACCATTGGAATGAGTGAAACTCCACAACAATCTAGAAAGAGGCCCACTATTTAATTATTTAAAGATGTGTAATATCTGAACATATCAGTAAGATTAAATGGAAAATAACTTAGACTAATTATCTCCATAAATATCTTCTTACATCGTACTTATAACCTTGAATCCTAAGCAATAGTAATAAGAACATAGTTACACCTCCAAATTTGTTAAAGTTGAACTCTCAGTAAACAAATTACATCATATTGATAACCTTACCAAAATGTTGGTATATAAGAAAGATAAAAAAAAAAAAACTTGACTAAGGGACTGGGTGTTATGAGGTACCTTTACATTTAAATCAATACTCTCAAAAACCATAAGTTTATGAGTTCGAACATCTAGTTTTTTGGATACCACATAACCACTTGAATTCTTATTTATACAAGAAGACAAATCCTATTTTATAGATGGACTGCCCTTTGTGTATTCTGATAAGAGAAGTCCTCCAACTCGAATGAGGGTTTTTGTGGGGATATTTTATAAAGAATAAATGGGACTAATTACATGTTAAATTTTATTTAAGGGTTAGATAAGTTTTGTTGTAAACATTCACTTAGATTTGTTTCTTTGGGGTGTTTCATATTTTTATTAAGGTTAAAAATATTGAGATTGAAATCATATCATTGGTTGATGGATTTGGAATAATTTAGAAATAATGTTTTAACGATTCTATGGTGGAAGGTTACTCTAATAGTTAACAAAGTGATGATGAAAGACTATTCATTGATTTGGAAGTTAGAATGCATCCTTCACGATGTCAGGATCTTGATTAAATAATCATCTTCTATACCTTGTCATTCATTGTTATAAGGAAAGTAATTAGCCAACTAACCTTCTCGCAAATATGAACCCTGATTACACTGACCTAGTAATATCAATGAAAAGCATTACTTATAATGATTGGGATGGTTATAATTGTTTGCTTCATGTGAATAGACTTATTATCCAAATTATTTCAACCTTTCTCTTAGACTAATCTACATTACTTTTCTCTTTACCTCCAAAAAGAAAGATTTGATGTTTTTCTTTATATTGATTTAAAACTTTGTAAGGTTTGAATAGAGAAGCTTTTTAAAACACTATATGAAGAATTTAAAATCCTTTATATATAAATCTTATAAATTAATTTTATAAATGTGAAGCCATACTTAAATTTGTATTCTAATGGGTAAGGAGGAAAAAAATATAGATTAGTCACATAATATATTTAAAATATTTCTTACACATCATGGACTATGAAAGAATAAAATATATGATTTTTAAAAGTTTTTGACATGGTGAAAAGATATGGGTTATAATAGTAATGACACTAATTTCATTTGATTTAGTGTGAAGGAGATATCATTTGATTATGTTATGTGATTCATTTTCCCTCACATTCACTAACCAAAATACATTTATTGAAATACAAATGAAACTTTGATGTCTTATTTCGTAGCAAAGAAGTGAATTTATACACATTATAAATAGTTTTAAAAAGGGACACCTTTGCACCATTACAAAACTGACATACCTAACTAACGTGCACTTAAATTAAACTAAACAATGTAATACTAAATTAGTTACACCAACATTCCCTCCTTTATTACATTGTTTTTACAAATGTACCCTCATAATAGATCAAATTTCACCTTACCATGAGACTTGGTGAGTATATATGCTATCTATAAATCCGTTAGGTAGTACTGGAGCTGAATATGGTGGTTCAAAACTTGTTCTCTAATGTAATGACATTAAAAATCAACATGTTTGGTTTATTCATGAAAAACTAGATTTTTACCAAGCTTCAACACACCTTGATTGTCATGGAATAGAATTGGTGGCTAATTTTTAGGAATCTCCATATCAGACAAAATGTGACATATCCATATTGTTTCACACATAGCTCCTCATGCGGTGTGATACTCTACTTCCATGGATGAGAGAGCAACCACTGATTGCTTTTTGATGGTCTATGAAATCGGTCTAGATCTGAGATGAAAAATGTATCTTGAAGTAGATTTTTTGTCATCAATATATCCAACATAGTCTGAGTCAATGTACCCCTGCAAGAAGAACTGACTATTCTTATTGTATTTTAGACCATACTCAAGTGTACCTTAGACACATCTCAAAACATCTTTTTATGCGATCTAGTGACATTTCTTTGGCTCTTACATAAATCTAAAAAGATAGCTCACAGTAAAACATATATACACTCTTGTGGAGGTCAAGTAGATGAGACTCTGAATGAGTTGTCTGTAGAGAATTGCATCTACTTGAGGGGAATCCTGGAATCTAGATTTTTGTAAACCTTTCTCCATTGGTGTTGAAAGAGGTTTATAATCTAATATTTTGTAGTTTTCTAGGAGTGTCTTGGTGTATTTCATTTAGGAGATAAAGATGTGATTCTATTTCTACCATACCTCTAAGCCAAGACAGTAATGTTGTAGCCCCAAATCAATCATATCAAAGGATTTCTTCAAATCATTCTTTACTACATCAATAAGATCATCTGAACTACCAGTGATCACAAGATCATCCACATATAAGATAATAATGATAATATATGTACCAACCTTCTTGGTATACAAATTAGAATCAAAGGAGCCACAAATGAAACCATACTACAATAGGTGATTATATTTTTTTGTGTACCATGCCTGAGGTGCTTATTTAAGTCTATAAAGTGACTTAAATATATGACATACTTTTTGTGGACTTTTGTCATTGATGAAACCTTTTAGTTGGGTCATGTATAGTTATTCTTTCATATCACCGTTTAGGAAAGCACTCTTGATGTCCATCTGCTAAAGTTTCCATCCATACTATGCTACCAGTGCACAAACAATTCTGATGGTCTTGATCTTCACAGTGGGTGTAAAGGTCTCCTTATAATCAATTCCCTCCTGTTGAGCATAACCCTTTACAACAATCCATGCTTTGTGTTTGTCGATGGATCCATCTTCCTTGTAATTTGTTTTGAAAATCCATTTGCAACCAATGGATTTATTCTGTATAGGTAGATCAATAAGTTCCCACATCCCATTATTGATGAGGGCATCATATTCTACATTCATAGCTTTATTTCACTGGGGTTGACTTAAGGCCTCTCAAACTATCTCTGGTTAGGTGTTGTCAACTACTGAACTCATGAGTGCAAGATTGACTTGATGTCTCACCTATCTTCTTATTCAAACTCTTGATGAAGTGTATGGAGGAGAGCTCAGTTGTGAGTCCTTGATTGTGGAATCTAGCCATTTAGGATGTCAATGTGGTTACTGATTTGATGAATAACTTCCTTGTAGATTACCAAGATCAATGAGCAATTCTTCTTTTTTCAGCTCACCTTCTTCATGCTCATCATCTAACTATGGGAAAAGTCTATGAGAGGTGGTCTGGTATGTTTCCTTCTATGCTAATGAGTCAAATGATGACTTTTCATAGCCCACATCACAACTTTCATAAATCTTATTTATCACAGGATCCATGAGATGGTATGGTTTGGAGGTAGTGTTATACCCCAAGAAAATACATTGAAGGGTCTTTGGTTCTATCTTCTTCCTCTTCTTATCTAGAAAATGCATATAAAAAGTATAAATAAATACTCAAATATGAGAAATATATGGTTTAAAACTACTCCATACATCTTTCACTGTCTTGTCTAGCATGCAATGAGCCATCTCTATGACTAAGCACTTGCGTCATTCTGCTATTTTTTTTTGCTAAGATATGTAGGGAGCAGTCACGTACTATTTAATGTTGTGTTTCTTTAGGAATGTTAAGAACACTTTTGATGTGAATTTCCCCCCTCGATCTAAACAAAGGAGTTGAATTTTCTTCTTAGATTGTGTAACAACACGCTGATAGAAGGTCTTAAAATGTGTAATAGCTTCACTCTTTTTTTGAGAAAGAACACCCAAGTCTTACAAGAAAAGTCATCAAAATAACTAAAAGTACATGAATCCTTGAAGAGATGCTAGTAACTGTGCACACAGATCAGTATACACCACAACAAGTCATTACATAGCATGAGAGGAACTTTTTTTGAATAGATCCTAATGTTTTTTGCTCACAATAAAACTAGAAAATATTGGCAAAGAATGGGAAAGTTGAGGAATTCCACATATCATTACCTTAGAACTGAGCTGGAAGAGGGAACCAATAGATAGATGCCCATAGTACTAGTGCCAAAATGTAGTGGATTCTACTGTAGAGGTAGCGAGTGTAACTTCACTATTTGAAACTACATCTAAGTAAATAATCGATCCTTCAAGAAGGCTTTAACAAGAACCTAACCTTCTCAGCAAATGAGACATGATTTGATGCCTCCCTAGACTAGAAACTCTACTTTTATCTTGTGATTCAATAATTGACTGATAGATAAGAGATTTGTTGTCAAACTAGGGACATATAGTACCTTTATGAGAACACAA
This sequence comes from Torreya grandis, assembly GCA_037957365.1. NCBI lineage: Eukaryota > Viridiplantae > Streptophyta > Pinopsida > Cupressales > Taxaceae > Torreya > Torreya grandis. The sequence continues at coordinate 2,794,196 of JARHVA010001996.1, read as the reverse complement.
CGTCTTGTCTCGAGAGGAATGGTGACATGTCCAATTCCTTCTATAACGTACTCTTTATCATCAGCAATTTCAACTCAATCTCTAATTGTGTGAGTTGTCAGTGAATAAGAGAGTTCTTTACATCCAGTCGTGTGTTTGCTAGCATCAGATTCTATTAACCAAACTTTGCTTATTGTTATCGAGGTTTGGGAGACTAGTACAAGATCATTATTGGCTCTATATGCTGCTTCATATACTACATCATCAGATGCATTCTCATCTTGCTTTTTTACTACTATATGCCCTTTATGCTTCCATTGTCGAGGATGTCTATTAGATTTATTTGAATCTTCTTTATTGTAATATCCCTTTGATTGGATTTGCCTTGAGCCAAGGCATTATACTAGAAATGATCAACATAATGCATGTGGGTTTTGTAAATGTAAAACCACTACTTTGAATTCTTAGTCTTCTACTATTTTTGATGTTGTTGTGGCTGATTATGAGGTCCCTTCTTGAATTTTAGTCCCTGTCACTTGGAGATCAGGGCTTTGTCCTCAAATTCTTCATGCACGAATTGAATTACTTCCTCTTGTTGAAGCAAATTGACCAGTTCTTCAAAAGACACAACTTGCTTGGTAATGTTGAGTGTTGTAACAAATTTGTAAAATTTAGATGGGAGAGCTCTCAGTGTGATTGGAATCAACATCTTGTCCTTGATCTTTTCTCCAAGCACAACAAGTTTTGCTCATAGTTATGCAACCCAACATAAGAACTCTTCAAACTTTTTGCTCGATTTCATACTGAGTGTATGAAGAAGTGATTATAGATGTAATATTTTGGTCTAGTTTTTCACCTCATAAATTATGGACAAAATGTCCCATGCCTCCTTCAATGTCTGTGCATCATGAACATGCAGTTCACCTTCATCATTAATACTAAGAGTTATCAGTGTGAGTGCTTTCTCATTTAACTTATCAAACTTCTTTCGCTCATCTTGTCTAATAGTATGGGTCACTATTCTAGTGACGATGCCCCATAATTCTTCAAATTGAAGAATCATTTGCATCTTCATCTTCTAGGTAGCAAAATTTGGCCCTTTCAAGAGATAGGCATTTGACAATAACAACTTGGGTGTAGACATTTTTGTGTGTTTTCTTACTTTACTTTTGCAAATTAATTACAAGCAAAATAATATTTATTGCTTCAAAGTTTCAAAAAAAATGACAAAGCAATGTGTGTACCTTGCAAGAATGCTACCTTCGCTATAGAGTTTGCTTTAGCTTCTCAAGTTCATATAGAAGGAAAAATTTAAAGCTTTTCATCAAACTGTTGTCATCTGTAACTCATCTTCACACATGGTTTGCTTAATGAACAAATGAAATCTTCTACTCTGTGGTAATGATCTAGAAAGCTTAACTGCTATAAGGCTTTCATCCTTTGGGTTTTTGGTAACAATCACACCCTACAACAATGTCTTGTTGTACACCAATGAAGTTGTGTCTGATTGTGGCACCTATATGGCTACCTATTTCAACTTCTTTCCTTATCGACTGCATTCACAGTGCCTTAGATAGGAGGATAACACCATTAAGGCTGCTCTTCTGTGAAACTGGTCAAAACATCATATGTTTTGTGTGTATTTTGATAGCTCTTCATTGCTAGTCAGTATTTCCCAGCAATATTCACTCAAGACTTTCCTCAAGTGTTACCACTCTGATCTGGCAGGCTTAGGTGACTTCCAATAGACTGCTTTCTCCTTTGCAAACTTTGTGTTGCATATCAAGCTTGCAATCAGTCTTACATACTCTGATACCAGAGTGAAATACAAATGAAACTTTAATGTCTTATTCCGTAGCAAAGAAGTGAATTTATATAGGGAATAAATAGTTAAAAAAAGGGACATATATGCATTGTTACAAAATTAACATACCTAACTAACCTACACTTAAATTAAACTAAACAATGTAATACTAAATTAGTTATGCCAACATTTATCTCCTTTCACTTTTCTATCTCCATTATAATCGAAAAAATAATATAGATTAGTCACACAATATTTTTAAAATATTTCTTACACATCATGGAATATGAAAGTATTAAATATATGATTTTTAAAAGTTTTTGGTATGATGAAAAGATATGGGCTATAACAGTAATGACACTAATGTCATTTGATTTAGCGTAAAGAAGATATCATTTGGTTATGTTATGTGGTTCATTTTCCATCACATTCATTAACCCAAATACATTTATCTCCCTTCACTTTTCTATCTCCATTATGATAAAAAAAATAATATAGATTAGTCACACAATATTTTTAAAATATTTCTTACACATCATGGACTATGGAAGTATAAAATATATGATTTTTAAATTTTTTTGGCATGATGAAAAGATATGGACTATAATAATAATGACTCTAATTTCATTTGATTTAGAAGATATCATTTGATTATGTTATGTGGTTCATTTTCCCTCACATTCACTAACCCAAATACATTTATCTCCCATCACTTTTCACATTCACTAACCCAAATACATTTATCTCCCTTCACTTTTCTATCTCTATTATTCCCAATGGTTGTATTTTGTCATGAACGCATGAAAGTTGAACCATTTTTGACCAAAAACGTAAAGAAAAAATTGATAACAATTCTAACACCCTCTCCATGATTCAAAGAATGCTTGGGAAAAACATAGCAGGTGACATTAAGGAGTTTTTCTCACATGCCTCCATCAAATATGAATTCAATGTGAAGTTGGATGGCTAATTTAATATAGAAAAGTCAAAAATTTATGAACAGGTTTTAAAGCAAGACCTATGTGGTGATTTTAGGTTTGTGTATGAGCCAACACAAGTTAGGATTGTATGGAGGAAAAGCCTTTCATGCTCTAGGAAGCCACAAACATGTGATACAAGATTCAAACAGTTCACAACAATGTTGATGCCATGGATGTCTTTTTAGAAAATATATAAAGGATATGCATGTGGTCCATCAAGATGGAAACTTATTTGTTGTTTCAAACTCAACACCATTTATAGTAAGAAATAAACTTAAAACCATGTACATAGTCCTCTTGTCAAACATACCAATTTGGAACTTGGCATCTATATTGTAATCCACTGTAATCTCTCAAGATTTGGTTGGTATTGGTTATCCTACTTCTCCTTTACCCTCCTTTAGAATGTAGAATGCCTCTTTGATAGATGATACACTTCCTCTTTCGAGCTTAGTTGTGGGTTAGTGATACTATTAGTTCTTAGTTTGCTTCTTAATTATGTATCGTCTTAATATATGTTTTCCTAGGTTAAATTTATGCCCCTTTAATTTAATTTTTACTATGTTATATAGAGTAAATATTATATAGTTTTGGGCATTTTTTTTAAAAGATAGTTCTATAATAGTAGCTTTGGGAAAATATATATAAAGAGAGAAGCCTTCAAACATTGATGGACTACTTTTTATGAGTTAGAAGCCTTCAAACATTGATGGACTACTTTTTATTGTATACTTTCTTTTTGAGATATATATAATACTAGTTACACTTTTTAAGGTAGTTCTATAATAGTAGCTATGGGAAGATATATATAATAGTAGTTGATTTATTTTTGAGTTGAATCTTTCAAACATTGATGGTCTATATTTTATTATATACCTTGTTTTTGTGAGTTAGAAGCCTTCAAACATAGATGGACTACTTTTTATTGAATACTTTTGAATTGAATTGAATTTTAATACAAGAGATTCATTTGAAATTTATTTTACCATATATATTAATTTTTTTAATATTTTAATTAATAATTAAATTATAAATAAAATATATAGTATTTTTAATATGTTGAAGGTATTACAAGAAATTATTGTATTATATAGAATGTCAACGTCATTTAAATTAGTGGGTTCCTTTGGTTAAGCAATTATGAGGAAGGGGCATTTACATCGTCAAAATCATCCAAGGCAGAATCTTGACCATAATCGTTTGATTATTTGTGTCATATATGTAGAAGGATTTTTATCTTGGTGGATGGATATAAACAACTATCATCCTTACTAGTTAAACTATGACTTTCATTAATACATATTTTTTAAAATTTTAATTAAAAAAAACCAATATTATTATTAATTTTAGTTGATTTTAATAATAAATAAATAAATAAAAGTTTTAAATTTATATTTTATTTTCATAATATTAAATATTATGATTTTTATTTTATTTTTTTGTGGGTGACCACTGTTTTATATGGTGATCTTAAGCTAAAACCCAGACACTAAGGGGATCCATTCCACCAAAATCGTTCAAGGCGTGATCCCAACTTCATCACTTTTCTCGTATCAAGTTTACTAGTAGCAAAAATTGATCCTGAATAGATTATGTATGAGCCAAACAATACCATCAATGGAATCAATAACCATTCACAATATTATAAAAAAATTAAATATAACACATTACGACAAATATTATGATAAAGGCAATAACTATATTACTCAATATAGAAAAATAAAATATAAATGTTGATGTTTCCAATTAATAGATATGAAAGTCTTATCAGTTTTTAATAAAAAAATTAATTTTTTTTTTTTAATAGATTTGAAAGTCTTAGCCGTGTTGACTAAGTAACCGATGATGAAGTTTGTCCTCCCTCCTCATACTGACGTCAGCTTTCTTACATAGTGGCAGCCTTTGTCAAGATGCTCCATTAATAGCTTTTTATGACAGCCTGACATGACTTAACTGTACAGCACATTTCCTCTTTCATCTTTGAATTAAAAACTACAATTTGACTTTCATTACACACAACCTTGAACTATTTGTGCTGTATTTTACTGTTAATACACATAAATAAGTTTCTGGTAATTGTATTTACATTTTAAAAAATAAATTAAAAAAATAGTAGACAATGTCCTCGACAGGCTAAAATTTGCAGAGATAAAAATTCTAAGGAAAGCCACATATGATACATATGAATATATAACAAAACATCATATCGTTCGTTCACTCGATGTATTTTACTTTCATTCCACAGCGTTAAAATATTTGTACTATATTTTACTGTTAAAAAATTATGTAACAGTATTTACATTCAAAAATAACTAAATAGACAATATCCCATCACAGGGTAAAATGTGCAGAAAATATTATGTCGTTCGTTCTTTGATGTAGGCTCTTGTTAAAAAAAAATTGCCTTTTTGTTTATTATGTTCACTTAATTTTTGTACTACTTATGTGTGTGGAAAAAAATAATTATTATAAAGTAAGATTTTTTTATTTTTATTTGAAAAAACTCACTTAAAAACATATAATGTGGGTTTTTCTAATTTGTATTCTAGAAAAACTTTTTTTTAAAGCACCAAAATGATTTTTATTGTAGTTAAAGTTGTAAATAACAATAATTGTAAGAGAGATGTGTAATGTAAATGTTGATAGAATAAAAGAAGTGGAATCAAATTGAACAAAAAAAGTTAGTGCAAAACAAAGGGTTATTATGATGAATGATTAACGAAACAGTAAGATATTCATAAATTCACAATAAACCTAACTTGTTAGCCTCTTGACAAAAGAATTTTGATCTCTTATTGGTTATCATCAATGATCAATATGCCCATTATTTTTCCAAATATGCTTTACAATACTAAATGCAATTGATATATTCAATAGTTTTAACATCTACTTATAACATGTTCAAGCCAAACTATATGTTGCATATAATTGTGTTGAAGACATTAACAAATTCTAATCTTCAACTTTTTAAACATTCAATAAGAGATTTTTGAAAGTTACTTGGCTTGCAAGTGTATGTGGTGATCTAGCTTGTAACTTGACAAATATGACTCACGATTACTCTTTGAATGCTTCAAACCTATAATATCGCTGCTCAAATGAATAATATGAAAATAAGAAATAATAGAGCATAATAGTTTATATGTGCAATTTATTTTCAACACTCTAATGTAAGTTTGAGAGGTGTTTGCAATATATTTACTAGATAAATAATGAGTTGTCTTTTACTTGTATTTATACCACTTTTTTTGAAAAGTTTATCATATAAAGGTTGATAAAATATAATAGGTCACCTTGTATATATTGAAAGATTTATAAATTTGAGTGTTTAAAAGGCATAAATACTTGCGTCCAAGAATGGACAGTGCCATCGATGCTACTCTCCAAGTCAAAATGCAACTATCTAAGAAAATAGAATGTTGTTGGAGCTCTGTAACTGATCGAGTGAATAATATATATTAAAGTTTAAGCGTACAATGAGTTAAAGGTGATCTGGATAATCAGAACAATATGATTAGATTATAAGACAAATAGTTAAATTCAGTGAAATGACAAATACGGACTTTTCAAGAATTGAAAAATAGACCCTTAAATAATATTTGTCAAATATAAAAAACTAGTTTAACATGTCAATCCATTTTTAAACATCTACATCTACTTATTTAAAAAGTTTAAATATACATATCTCAAATAATAGAAATTCAAACTAATATATTATTATTGTAACTAATCAAATTACAAATTTTAAATAAATAAATATTATAATTATAACTTATTACAAAACATTCTCATTTAAGCAAAAATTAAGATTTATATTTATTAAAAACCAAAATTTATATTTCATGTTAATAATTACAATGATTTTGACCATACATAAAGATTGTACCATCACAAGAAGATGGCATATGACACTAGGACGGGTAAAACTCGTCCCCAATACCGTAGAAAGAGACCCATTCTTTAATTATTAAATGAGACACCCCAAATATAAACATTCTAACAAGATAAGCGCTTACAGTTACGCTTATTAAAATTGACTACAAGTTGACACTAAAACAACTTAGACTAATTATTGGCACAAAGATTCACTTACCGTAAGCAAACAGTAATAACAACATTGTTATACCTCTAAATTAGTTAAACCTAAAACCTAAGCAAACAGGACCTCGTACTGAAAACCCTGCAAAAAAGTGTATAAATGCACAAAATCTTAAAACATTAACCGAGGGACTGGGTGTTACGAGGTTGTGGCCTCTAGATTTAAATCGAAACTCTCCAAAGCCAGAAGTTTATGAGTTCCAATATCTAGTTTTTCCGATACTCCAGAACTGCTTGCATTCTTGTTTGTACAACAAGTCAAATCCCGTTTTACAGACGGGCTACCCTTCGAAGGCAGGTTAGAAAAGTCCTCCCACTCGAATGAGGGCCTCCATGGGGATTTGCGTTTAATTATTTCAGCACTAACATTTTCTTCATTGAAAGAAATCTCTTCTGCAGAAATAGAGTCCATTCGCCTCTGTTTAAAAAGTCTGTTCATTGCTTGGATTCTGTCCACTAAAGTAAAAAACTCTTCAACTTCATCTCCATTGCCATCTCTTGGTGGACGTTTCCTTTCCTTTTCCGAGTCCTCATGGTATGGACGACACTGGATCTTCCGCTTTGGTCCCTTGGAATCCATGATATTCATCAACTGAGCGCTTTAAGAAATGGTACAGAAATATTAAATCCAGAGTTTCATCTCACCCAAAACCCTCCACAACAGAAAGAAAAATTACTCACTGCACAACATGAAGTCCATCCAGAAAACTCCATACTGCCCCCAAATAACTGTAAATATTCTGCGGAATTGGAAAACTGGAAAGCAGCAAACAAACAATATTAAGCAAATCAAAGCTCCCACGGCGGTATTTTATAAAGAATAAATGCGACTAACGACATTTTAAATCCTATTTAAGGGTTAAACGACTTCTCTTGTAAAACATTTACAAGAAAGTCTCCCTCTCCCGTCACGTCAAGACAGGTATGTTTCCTGCCAAACATGTGACCATTTTTATCGGAAGTGACACCAAAAAACTTGGTAGGACCGCTAAAATCAGGAAAAGTGAATGAGACAACGCACCTACCGCAGTTCGTGATCAATTTTGAAATCGCTCTCGTTCTTATAAAGCGTTTGTACCATATTCAAGCAAGTTGGAATTAGACCTTTCCACGGTGTGGACCATGTATTAAGTTTTGCATCATATATTAATTTTAATACATTATTCTCCATCAATGTGTTGAGATATCTGTTATAAAATTAGGCTCTTTGCCTGCGGTCTTATTTAAGTTTAATTTTGAGCGTATTGCAAAAGATGGTGAAGGTTGGATTTTTCTTATAACGAGTTGTTTCTCTGCGGTGTTTTGACTTTCTTTATTAAAGTTACAAATAAAGAGATTGAAGCCATGTCATTAGTTAATAGAGTTGCAGTATTTTGACTGTGGGTTATAAATAAAGAGATTGAAGCTATGTCATTGGTTGATGGAGTTAAAATAGTATAAAAGAAAGGTTTCAAGGATTTTGTAGTGAACGGTGACTCAATGATAGTTATCAATATAATGATAGAAGATAGTGTGTGTATTGATTTAGAAGGAATACATCCTTCACGATGTTCGCATCTTCATTGAATCTTTTTCTTCTATATCTTTGTTGCTCATTGTTATAAAGAATATAATCGCCTAGTTGATGTTCTCGTAAATGTCGATGCTATTTATTTAGGCCTTTTCACATCAACACAACGCTGATTGAAATGGTTGTAGCTCTATTTTTTGTGTGAATAGCCTTGCTACCTATATTATTTCATGTTTTCTTTAAGAATAATCTAGATTGTTTTAGTATTTACTCATAAAAACACAAATTTAAGTTTGGGTTTGCATTAATGAAAATTTTTTACAAGAATTGTCTTAAAAGGCTTTCCGAAGAATTGAAAATCCTCTTTATCCAATTCATATGAGTTATTTCATAAATGTAAAGACAATCTCAAATCTATGTTTTTATTGGTAATGAGCAAAATAAAATAGAGTAGTCATAGTGTTTCTAAAAGCCTCTTTGCATATATCATGGACTACAAAAATATAGAATATTTTATTTCTAAGTTTTTTTTTGCATAATGAAAAGGTATAAACTATGATGATAATGATGTTGACTTCATTTGATTTAATACAAGCGAGATTTCATTTGATTGTATGGTTCATTTTTCCTTACTTTCACTATCCTAAATACATTCTTCTCTCTTCATTATCTTCTCACCATTTTTGCTTCTTGTCGCTATTATTCTTAATTGGTAATTTGTTTCATGATCGTATATAAGTTGGACCCTTTTTGAATAAAAACCTTGCATGCCTCCATCGAATCAAAATTCAAAAATGAGTTGGATAAATAACTTAATGTGATAATTTTCAAAATTATAAATAAGTTCTAAAACATACACAAACAAACTAGGATTTTATGGAGGAGCCTTCCATGATGTATCCGTTAGAAGATTCAAAGAGTTCACAACAATGTTGAGGCCATAGATGGATACGCATGTGGTCCATCACTAAGATTTAAAATTAAATTAAATTATGAAAACCTAATTACACATCAACATTGCCATTTTATCAATATCAATGTTTGATGCATCTTGACTAAAAGACATTAAATTATTATGTTCCTTGACTAACTAATGATGAAGTTTGTCTTGCCTCCTCACTCTGACGTAAGTTTGCTTATGTAGAGGCAGCCTTTACCAAGATGATCTACTTTTTGTCATTCCCTGGTAGGACTTGCCTTCTCACTCTGGCATAAGCTTGCTTATGAAGATGCTCCACTTTTCGTGATTCTATGATAGGACTTAACGATCCATCACATTTCATGTTTTATCTTTGAATAAATAACTAAATTTTGAATTTTATTTCACACAACATTAAAATATTTTTACTGTTAATAAAATTTAAAATTTGTATTGGTTTTTAATATTGAAATTTTATATATTAGTCTTTGCATTTAAATATTTAAAAGAAATAGTAGACAATATCCCATCATAGGCTAGAGACAAAAAATTAGGCTAAAATATCATGTTGTTCATTTTTTTATGTAGGTTCTTGTCAAATAAATTTTGCCTTCTCATCTACTATAACCACTTAATTTTTGTACATAGTATTTATTACTCGTAAAATTACATTTACGTATATGTTTAGGGGACATGTGAGCTTTTTTTAATTTTTATTCTAGGAAACTCTCTCTTAAAGCATTAAGGTGGCCCTTAATTAAATTTATAAATATTAGAAATTGTATAAGAGTGATGTAATGTGAATGTTTTTTTATATATTGAAATAATGCATATTACAAAAATAAAAGTAACAGAGCTACAAATAGAAGAACGGATGTAAAAAAAGCTGTTACAAAGCATAAATAGTGTTGTCTTGCCATGAAATAGTCAGTCAAAAATAAAGCAAAATAAAATAAAACTATCCATGAAAAACTATCACCAAATGAAGACACCATAACATTTGAATCAGAGAATAGATGACACCCTATACATAGGTCAACACCCAATTAAAAGCAAAACCCAGAGTCACCAGCAAAACAAGGCAGTTGAGATCAAGATATAATGCTGGAAAATGCATGAAAACAACACCCTAAAGACATAATAACATTGCCATGTAGACTGCTGCATGTAAGAACAATATTAGAAGAGTAATATGAACTCAAATCCAAACAAATCCAATCATCTTCTGAGCCATGATGCCATAGAGATGCTCCATGACAAAAACCTAGCAGACCTATAATTGTCTATAAGTACCACTACCAAATGAAACACTACAATACATAACAAGGAAAGCCCTTTACCAAGGTTGAATATTAGCACATAGAAGTAATGAATAAAACTACCTTAGACTATAGAATGGGAAGTTAAATGTTGATTAGGGCATCTTTGAAACCCTTACAAATGTTTTGTGTTTAATGCTGTAACATTTGCAAGCTATAAAATTTGAGATTTAATTTGCTCAAGATGATAAACAAATAATACATTCTTCTTCAATAAGCCCTATAGATGTGAAAACAAATAATCCATCCACAAAATTATATCAAAGTAAACCTATAGAATGACTAGTTTTGAATGAATGTTAACATTAGAGAACAATACTAAACCCTTGGTTTTCCATAAATGAAATAAAATACCTTCTCTGATAGAAAAAGCTATCAAATTATTGTGTAAACCAAATCCCAATAATGATTTCTTCCATTTTAGTTAATGGCCAAAGAAAGAAGGTTTATTTTTAAAAACAACAAACATACAATCCCCAAAAATATGTTTCAAGGTTTTTTTACAGGTGTATAAATCACATTTAATAGGCTTCACTTAGATATATATTAGCCTATCTTCCACAAGTAGATTATAGTGTAAGATCTTCCATGCCATCATTTTTGCATCCCTATTAGCTTTAGTTTTCCAGATTTGAAAACTTAACTTAATCCAAGAATTGTTCTTAAGTTTAGATTTCCACTTTTGATTCAGCCATGGGTTACGATCCATATGAGGAAGTAGGGAAAGATAAATTTTATTTAAGGGGAATTGCCTAAAATGCCCATAAGTAAGCCAATACCAATCCTTGAAAAAGTTGCATTGAACTAGGGTGCACATCTTCATTATTAGATCTTCTAAGACTAAAGATTGAACAAAGATAAGGAACCTTTCAATCTTCTTATTAAGCATAAAGCGTTCCATAGTATGAACCCATGATGAATAACCCATTGAATTAAAGTCTCAAAGATCATTAAATTAACAAACTCCATTTTTTAATAAAAAATAGGTTTACTTGGGAAATATCATAGCCAAAGGTTGGCTATGGTACTGAGCATGTCTTTTCTACCAAATGGATGAAGTGGCAAAATTGAAACCATGTTGTAATGATGCTTCCTTTTACTTAAGGAAATGACAAACCTTATGCCACACCTTCCAAATAGATTGTAAAGCTAAGGATGCCTTAATCTAAAATAAAGGTGCAAGAAGTATTTTATCTAACAAACTAACTTCCTACCATTTAATTTTAACAGAAGCAGATTTCAATCTGCATCTTACCACTATTTTTCATGGCTCTTCACCTTCAACTACTCTAACAATCCATTTAGCTGCTAAACATATCCCTTGGGTTTTGGGATCAATCACACCCAATCACCTTTCCCTCTCGGCTATATACAATGAGACCATGAGGTATATTTGAAACCAAAACTTTCATCCCACATGGACCAAATAAATTATCAAGAAAACTTATTTAAATCCTCATACCCTTTGCTTGAAGGCATCCAACATGAAGAAAAATAAATATGAGATGTAAGGAATATTTTATTGACATCTTGAATTGTACCAATCAATGAAAGAAACTTATTGCCCTAGTTAAAGAGTATATTTTTTATTTTATTAAGAAACCATTTCCATATCCCATGAAGAGAGACACCCAAACTGAAAGGGATGCCCAGGTATCTTATTATCTCACCATGTTTAATTTGTTTCCACTCACTAGGAATATACTAGGGGACATGGTCAATTTCAATCACTAAAAAATCTATTTTTTCATGCGATAATTGAGAACCTAATATTGAATAGTAAAGATACAATATGTTATGAGTATTATTGATATTTGCTTCTCAATTTTAAAAAAAAGTATATTATCATCAGCAAAGTGGGAGTTAATCACATAGGTCTTTTATGGAATAGAGATCCCTGATATGAGAATCAATTAAATAAACTTTTTCAATAAATAACCCAAAGAATCAACTATAAGAACATATAAAAAAAGAGCAAGCAGATAACCCTATTTGATAGAGCACTGTAGAACAAAAGGATCTGACATATGATCATAAAAAATGAAATAAGCATTAACATCCTTAAACAACATTCAAATGTGATCACATATTTTAGGACCAAAACTGAGCCATTATAATATTTTGAGGATAAATCTCTAATGCATTCTATCATAGGATTTACCAAAATAAATCTTGACCACCAAAGCATTTTGACTAGTCTACTGAGCCCATTCATTCACCTCCCAAGCAAGAATTAAACTATCAAGAATAAATTTGCCCCCTAAAAAACCAATTTGTTTAGGTCTTATTATGCCTTGAACAACTAGCTTAATACACCTAGCTAAAGCCGTAGCTATAATTTTATAAGAGGTATTTAATAAATTAATCAATCACTAGCTAAAAATGGAGTCCTCATTTCTTCCTTTAGGTAAAATTTTGATAACTCCTATATTAATAATAGGACCCAAAGAACCTTTGTTAAAAGCCTCCAAATAAAAACAATAAAATTTCTCTTTAATATGGGGCCACTTAGCTTGATAAAATTCCACTAGGAGCACATATGAACCTAGGATTTTGTTCAAGGCCATAGAGAAAAGAGCATACTCAAGATCATCTAAAGATAGCATCTGGTCCAAAAACTGACTATAATGAGGATTGATTCAGCTAAGAATGTAATCTTCAAAAATATCTTCCAATATGTGCTACAAATCATCCCAATGATGAACCTCACTAAAAAGGTTTTCATAAAACTTTTGGAATCATAAATTGATCTCATTTGAATCTATATGTAATGAGCCCTGATCATCCTTAATAGCATTAATCTTTTCATTTTTATGTTTATAATTCAAGTAATTAAAGAAAAATTTAGATCCTGTGTTACCTTATTTAATCCAATAAAGGTGACCTCTAATTTTAGCCCCCATACATATATAGTTATCAAGATTATGCAATTGCGTCTCAATCTCAACAATAGTAGTTTGAATATTAATGTTACTAGGGTCTATATTTAGCTCTTTTATTCCATGTTCCAATTTCCCTTTTAGTGTTTTTTTTGTACCTACGCTTTTAGGCCATTCTCATACCAAAGGCATGTAAAAACATGATAGATTGAGAAATAGTAGAAAACCACTATTTGATCCATGATTCGTCTTCTTGAGGCTTGGCGATAGAATCCAAAACACCTTTCAGAGCAACCATACATTCAATATTTTTAAGATGAGAAATATTTGACTTATATTGAAGAACATGCTTCATGTTAGGCATTTTAGAAGCAAAAAAGGTACAAAAGAATGAAAATTTATCTAAAAGAGTTATGGAATAATCAACTTGAAACAACTTGCCCAATGCATCTTAGACCAAATGTAGGTTATGGGATAGGTAAAATCTGTCAAGTCTAGTTAATCTCCTCTTACCTCATAATATATAATTGGACCAAGTGTACAAAAAATTGGCATGACTAAATTTTTTATCAAAGATAGGATCTATAATACCCAAAGACTTGTGATAAAATAACCATTTATCAAAATCCTCATTACTAAGTTTAGAATGATTAAACCATCTATGATCATTGTATTTTTCTACCATATTTAAATCACTACCTAAAACCCAATCAACATTGGATAAGTGATTGGAGATCCATTCCAAAAGGAGATTATGTTTGTTAGCATTATTAGGTGCATACGCATAACATAATATGACAGGCAAACCATTGATAAAAGCAAGGGCCCAAACATAATTATGTGATGGGTCTTCCCCTTCATCAATAATATGCTTTGATATCCATAGATCAACTCCCAAAATAACACCTCCTCTACCCTAACTATGAGACGTATTTAGAAAAAACATCTCTCCATACATGAAATAATGATGCCTCATGTCGACTACCATTAACATTAAATTTTTGAAAAAATAAAATATCAAGGTTCTATTTGAAAAGAACATCCTTAAATTTAAACTTTTGATGAACGAGAAAAATCCCTCTAACATTCTAGGATAAAACATTGCACTTAATGTCAAAGATGATATAAGAGGTTCATCTTCCTAAGGCAACAGATCAAACTAATCGGCAAGAGGAACTTGGTGATATCCATTATAAATATATCTAGTAGCTAAGGAGGGGGACCTTGACCTATGTTAGGGAGATGATGGGGGAGAGATAGATTTATGAGAATACTAGTCCTAGGGAGTAGACAAGGGAGAAGAAGAGATGGACTTATTTACAATCTGAACTTGAGAGATAGAAGAGGAAGAAGGAAGTATAGCACAAGAATAAGAATGAGAAGCCAAGGGGTTAGAAGATCTAGAAGGTTCCTTTCACTTCCTAACCGCTCTCCATTCATCAGTCATAACTACTTCTTTGAAAGATGAAACAACATTGGACAGTAGGTCTACTATTGGCTAATTTGTTTGAATAATTGGGGAAGTAACAAAAGGTTTAACAGTATTTGGTTGATGTTTATGAGTAGGAAAAGATTGATAAAGTGATAGAGATCTTTGAAAGGTTGGAGCAAAAAATGGGGAAGGCTAAGTATATCTACTTTTCTTGGTAGGGCAATCTCTTACTAAATATCCTTCTTTTTGATAAAAAAATATGCATTAGGATTATTTGAATATACTAGTGGTTTTTCTAACTCAAAATTAGGACCAATCAACTTGATATTCTCAGGAAATTGTTTGATCAAGTCTACTTCCACAAAACCCTAGGATGTACTCTTAAGCTAACAAACTTATCAATATTAAGTTTGTATTAGATGACATTTCCCAATTGTGACATAATATCTTTCAGAAATGGTTTAAAGGCTAAATTTAGATAAGGTAATTCAATCCACATATGATAGCTAGATATAGATGGCCCTTTAGGATAGAAGTAAAAACTTCAAACCTGCATTAACATAATTATTTGAAAATAACCTAAGTGCCATATTGAAGCACTGCTTGATCATGCTCTGCTAATTTAACTATACAGGATACATATCCTTTCCCTAGCCCTCTTAAGGATTTGATTTCCCAACCCTTATTTTCCAAATTCATTCTAGCCCAATGGTAAAAATCTAACTCAAAAAGGACACCCCTTAAGAAGAATAAAATAATAGAGTGATTTTGACATTCATTAATAACTTCAATAACTTCATCTGAAAGCAAAAATTCTAGTGTTTTACTTGCTTCAACATTGGAAATATCTTTTTCCACAGTGTCATCTTTGTCCCTTTAATCATAAGTATTGTTATTAACCATGTCTATAATCACATCTCCTCCGCAATCATGAATGAGGGTTTCATCTGTTCTATCTGATACCTCTTTCCCACCATTTAGCTCACAAGCTCCCTCTAGTTCTGAGAGTCATGAACCACTTCCAAGTATTGAGAATCATCCTTATCCCTTTCATCACAACCAAAAATTAGAAATTTAGTGCCTCCAGACTGCCTTGTCGTAGACTTAAGCCTCATGAAAGATTTATACCAAAATAGGAGTAGTAAAAAAACATAGGGTTTAAATGAAACTTGTTGACCTATACAAACCATTTTTTTCTTCCACTTTTCCTTGATCACCTACACCTTTTATTTTGATGTAATGTGAATGTTGATAGAGTAAAAGAAGTGGAGTTAAATTGAAGGAAGATGTTAGTATGATATGAAGGGTCATGATGATGAATAACTAATACAATAATAAAATATCCCCAAATTAAGAAATTGAAGAAAGAAGTTAATGTGACATGAAAGGTCATGATGACAAATAACTAGTGCAATAATAAGATATCCATAAATTCATAATAAGCATAACTTGTTAGCCTCTTGACAAAATAATTTTGGTCTCTTATTAGTTATCACCATTATCTTCATTTTTTCTAGGTGTCCTTTGTAATTTTACATGTGACTGGTATAATAAATGGTTTTAGCATCTCCTTATAATGTGTTGAAGCCAAAATGTATGTTGCATATAATTGCATTGAAGAATGAAATAAATTTTTTTATTTTAAAAAAATGATACATTTGTTTAAAACATTAACAAATTCTAATATTTAATTTTCTACTCAATATTTTAAACATTCAACAAGAGATTTTGAAATGATACTTGGCTTGGACCAAAGCCTTTTTTTGTTAAAAAACT
>JARHVA010001996.1:2707500-2772500 GCA_037957365.1 Torreya grandis | reverse complement strand
CAAACGGATTATCCTTAATATGTTGTATTTGAGTTTTTAGAATCAAAATAAAAGACAAATTTTATTATCCCATGTTGATGTGCATTTTTTGAAGGTTTTCCCATGGACATATTTTTCTAACTTGGAGAGAGATCAATTATTCTCATTAACAACTTGGGACTATAGGCTCCAGTTAAGGACATAATAATGTATGCAATAAAATGATATGGTTCAATTGTTTACATAAGTTTTGATACTTATCACAATATTAAATATTAAAAATTATGAGCCAAAAATTAAGGATTAGGAGATTCTCATGTCTCAAATATGTACCTCATTAATTTTATGAGAAACATGCTAAAAAAAATGTGATTGAAAAAAATAACTCTTTAATGTTAGTACAAAGTTTCTGAGAATTACATAAGGAATCTTTCATAGTCATATAAAATAATGGGAATAAAATATCTTCATTCTCATAATGATGGTAGTTACAACACTCATAACCTAGAAATGTGTTATATTTAGAGAGAAAATATGAATTTCTAACCTATTCTCATAGATGAAGTTGTCTAACATATATTGCTAAGTTTGCATCAAAAGAAGAGAATCTATCATAAATGGTCCACCATATGTTATTGACTATTTCAAAAAATACAAATTTAGATGAGTCATTTTCAAATTCCATTAAAAAACTTCTAACTAATAGATATATCAACCATGACATTAGTGCACATGAAATTTGTTATATATTGAAAAAGCTCCCTCTTATATTATGCAATAGATCATTTATTTCATTGAATTTTGGCAAAAATATTTTATGTTGTATTTTCACTTCCTTCTTCATTGGAGTCATTATCTCTTATAGATTGAACAAAGTGTTAGTCTTGTGAAAAATATTGCCATGTTAAACAAATGAAAAAAATGCCAACTATTGTTCATGTATACCCTTGATTATTTTATGTTCTATATAAATAATATATTGTGTATGCATCATTGCGCATTACTAAAATTGTTAGTATGGATTGATCAATGCTTGAACTAGGCTTTCTATAAAAATAGGTGCAAATAGTTTCATGCTAGATCTATTATTCTAATCTATGACTTAGGTCAACTTCCTCAAATATAGACCATTATAATATCTTTTGGGAAAGATTTAACAATGATTCTACATTTCACACAATTTTTTGAGAAGAAAAAGAGTTTTTGGTTCAAGACAAGGAATTCTCCAAAACCTCTTGTTGTATATTTAAAATGTTGAGCTGAAAGTGGAAGATTAGAATTTGTTAATGTATTACACAAATTTGGATCATAAATTGTGCACACATTTTTACCCAATAATCATCTACATAAATGCATCATTTTTTAAAGAAGAATAAGTCTCATTTCATTCTTCAATATAATTATATGGAAAAAATATTTTGGCTTGAATACATTATAAGGAGATGTTATAACCATTAAAAATACCAATTGCATATAGTATTACAAAGCATACCTTGAAAAAGCATGGATATATTGATGACAATCAATAATAGGCTAATAGTATTTTGTCAAAAGGTCAATTAGTTATGTCTATTGCTAATTTATGGGTATCTCATCATTGCATTTGGTCATTTGTCATCATGACCCTCCATGTCGTATTGGCCTCTTTCTTCAGTTTCACTCCACTTTTGTTCTCTCAATGTTTGTATAACACCTCCCTCATACAATTGGAAGTATTTATAAATTTGACTATAAAAGAGACCATGTTAACGATTTAGGTCCCACAAATACATAAGTAAATTTAATTTTACTACTAATAAATACCATGTAAAAAAATTAAGTAGACATATCAAACAAAAAGGCAAAATTTATTTTATAATATCTTACATCAAGGAACGAATGACATAATTTTATTAGATATTCATATATATCATATGTGGCATTATTTAAAATTTATGTCTCTGCAAATTTTACCCTGTCATGGGACATTGTCTACTATGTTTTTTAAGATTTTAAATGTAAATATAATTATATAAACATTACCTTCTTATCTTATTTCATAGTCAATCATACAAAGTTTCCAAAAACCTCTTATATATTTAATGGACTATGAAAGCATAAGATATTTGGTCTATAAGTCAATTTCATGCATGTAAACATTACCTTTTATCTTCTCTCATAGTCTTCCACTTGAAGAACTTCTCCATGCTATTCATACAATCTATCACCTCCTCTAGTTTTAAACTGCCTTCATAATCTGGAACATCAACCTTGATTCCTTCATTTCTTCCTTCTAAAGCTCAAACCATCCTCTCTTCCATCGATGGTGGTTGCTCTTGATGTTCTTTTTCTTACTAAACTTCTTCATCATGATATTTTACCTCCTCATCATCAACTTATCTTCTTCTCTGAATGGTGATAACCTTGGTTAATTATTACACTTGCCTCTGCAACTCTTTTATAGTCTAGGTCATCTGCATAATACTTCCTCATCCTCTCACTATTTCTTAATCCTCCAAGATTTAATTTTGTTCTAATACCATTTAATGAACCCAAAAATTTTCAAGACAATGAATTATTAATAGGCAAATATTTTGAAAAAAATAACTTGTATTAATTGATATCGATTGAATTGAAAAAATTAAAACCCAAACCATGTTTTAATAATCCTCATCTCGAAATTAGAGTTGACATGCTAAAATTATAAACAAAACTAAAACCTAAAAAAACTTCTATTTTTAGTAGCTACTATTTTTAGTAAGTTTCACATGCAAGCGTGAGTAGATCTAAAAATCCTTTGATATAAACTAAATACTAAAGTTAGTTTATGGGATGAAATTAAATTGAATTTGACATCTAGACCTAAAAATATACAATTTATAAAAATAGAAAATTTTCAAAGAAATTATTAAATGGTAATTTTAGACCCTCAGATGATGTATGGCTTACAAAAAATATCAAAAACAACTCTAAATGGATAGAGTTGTTTAGGGAAACAACAATTTTTTTGAGAAGGTAGTTTTGGCACGTAGAAGAGCTCAAATGGAGCTATGAGTGAAAAGTTATGGCCTCCGAAAGATTGGCCTATTTTTTTTTTTTTTTGCATCAATTAACCTCATGACAAAGTAATTTTTGTCTTTTCTTGGTTATCATCAATATCTTCATTTTTTTTTCCAAGTGTCCTTTACAATATTACATGTAATTGGTACATTAAATGGTTTTATCATCTCCTTATAATGTGTTCAAGCCACATTATATGTTGCACATAATTGCATTAAAGAATTAAATTGGATTTTTTTCTTATTAAAATAATGATACATATGATTAAGACATTAACAAATTCTAATTTTCAACTCTTGACTCAATATTTTAAATATTTAATAAGAGATTTTGGAATGCTACTTGGCTTAGATCTAAACCTTTTTTTTTAGAAAATTTATGCAATATAAAACCAATGTTATATCTTTGCTAGTAGATTGAAGCATATGTCCATCATACAATGGAATAGATTGTATTGGAAGAAGTTGACCTAAGTCAGTGATGAGAATAATAGTTCTTGCACAAATGCGTTTGCACCTATTTTGAGGGAAAGCCTCATGCATGCATTGGTTAATATCTGTTAACAATTTTAGTCATGTAGAATGATATATAAATAGTATAATATTTATATAAAACTTAATAGAATCAAGGGTATATGTGAGCAATAACTAAAATTTTCTTAATTTTTTTGGAATGTAATAATGTTTTATATAAAACCAACACATTATTGATTCTATAAGAGATAATGACTCAAATAAATAAATTTATTCATGTTGTGACCAACACGCCTCATTTTCATATTTTAAAATGAAGACCTTATTTTAATTTAAAAATTACATGTTTAAGACTTGTTGAAAGATGAATCAATCCAAATCTAAACTGAAAGTCATTATTTTAAATTTGAATTTTTTATTTAGTATGAGATTTTAATAAAATCTTAAATTATTTGAGTGTTCTCATAATTAATCTAATAATCCAATTGATACATGAGTTTAAAAGTCTAAATGAACATGTTTACTAATGTTATTATATTCATTTATGTTACTTTTAATATTATGACATTTATCATATTGATTTATGTTTCATTAGCCTTGTGTTGAAACCTATTGGGTATCATTTGTAAGAATGATTAAGATATATGAAATATTTGAATTTGTTAATTTTAATTATTATCTAAATTATTTTAATAAATACATTATATATTTTTATTGATACATAGTCAATGTTATTTATAAGACTGAATGGGATGGGGAATGATGGGTTACCTCAGTATTTAATTTTGATGAAAATTTATATGAAAATAGTGCATTTAATAGTTTATTATAATAAATATTAGCCATGTAGATAAGTAGAATTATGATGGTTGATTTTAAATTTTAGATGTGTATGGGTGTAAAATATTGTTCAATGCTAGGCTTTTGGATTTATTTATGGTATCTAAGTGTCATATAAGCACCTCTAGGACTAAATTATATGGTTGAGTAGTTTGATGAGAAATTCAGTTGTGGGCGGCATTAATTTTTAATTTTATTTTCCTTATATCCCATATAAGTTGGTAGGTGAAACAATATCTCATGTAAATGAACCCTCTTCTTGTGGGTTGCCTCTGGATCCATTTATTTAGATGTAGGATAAAGGGAGGTGCCCTTCCCATATTTTTGTGTGGTGTTCATTGCTTATTTTTTATGTGGTATTTTTTGATGTACTTTGTTTGTTTTATTTGTTTTGTTTTTTAATCAATATATTTATATCTATTAGATTGCATCTTAATTTTTAGATATGATCAATCATCCACATTTATTTTTAAATAATGAATATGATCAGTTTCAAAAAAAATTAAATGATTACTTTAAGTTATGTATAGTTTAACTAAATGCATGTTTGTCAATTTTACTCATTTATTTATTTCCAACAAAACCTAATAGGATATGCCCTGGGATACGTCTACATGTAAAATATGTGGGGATAACTCCTTGATGTAATTCAAATTGTTAGATGTGTTACTAATATCCACAACATGGTGGAGTTTCAATTTAAATGAAGAAAAAATGTTGAAAGCTTGAAATAATATGATATAGAAAGAGAGATTCAATCAAAAAGGTTCTACCATTTATTTATCGATTATTTCAAAAAATACAAATTTATATGATCCATCTTCAATTTTTATTAAGAAATTTATAACTTAGTGAATTGTCGATTATGACATTAGTGCAGATGATTTTTTTCATATGCTACAAAACATCCCACCCATTTATGTAGCCAGCCCTTTATTTTAATTAATGTTTCCAAAAATATTCTTCATCATGTGCCTAGGAGTTGAATTTATTCACTTCTAGTTTCAATATTCATTTATGCACACATTGAACAACCTTCTTCATTTGAGTTGTTATGTCTTATAGAACCATATAATTGTTAGACTTATGTAAAATATTATTGTATTAAAAAAATAGAACAAAAAAACACTAGTTATTGTTTGCATATATCCTCAATTATTTCAGATTTTCTCTAAGTTTTCTACTTTTATTCATCATTAGGTAAGACCCAAATTATTGACACACATATTGATCAATGCTTACACAATGATTTTTGTCAATATGGGGGAAATAACTGGGTATAATATCTATTATTCTCATCAATAATGTGGATCAACATTCTCCATTACAAACAATTTCAATCTATGGTGGGGCGTCATTTGGTTCGATCATGTGGTAGAGATTTAACATTGTTTCTAAATTAAGGAATATTTGGTTTCAAAAAAATTATTGTGCCAAGCCAAATAGATTTTCAACATCTCTTGTTGAATATTTCAACTGTTGAATAATAGTTAAAGATTGGAAATTTCTAACGTCTTGAAAAAATACATGTTTGTCTTCATAATAAAAGGTTCCATTTCATTATTTAACACATTAATGTTCAACAAATGGTTTTGCTTCAACATATTATAAGGAGAAGTCAAAATCATTGAATATACTACTTACACATATTACTGTAGAGAATAGAAAGAAAAAAATATTTTTTAGATCTTAATGAAAATCATTTAGAGACTAAAATTTCATTTTCAAGAGGCCAACAAGTTATTATGTCTTCACATGGATTGTCCTCAATATGTTGTATGTGGGTTTTTAGAATTGAAATAAAAGCCCAATTTTATTATTCCATGTTGATGTGCATTTTTTAAAGGTTTTCCCATGGACATATTTTTTTTCACTTCGAGAGAGATTAATTATTCTTGTTGACAATTTAGAAATATTAGCTCTAGTTAAGGACATAACAATCTATGCAATAAAATCATATGGTTCAATTGTTTAGATAAGTTTTGATATTTATCACATTATTGAAATAGTTTACGAGCCAAAACCTGAGGATTATTAGATGCTTATGTCTAAAATGTGTATCTCATTACTTTCATTATAAACATGTTAAGTGCATTGAAAAAAATCATGCATGAAAAAAGAACTCTTCAATGTTAATAAAAAGTCCCTTGGGAATTACGTAAGGAATCTTCCATAGTCATATAAAATAATAGAAAATAATGTGTTCCTTCTCATAATGATGGTAGATTGAACACCCATAACCTAGAAATGCTTTCTATTTAGAGATAAAATATCAATTTCTAACTTATTCTCTTAGATGAAGTTGTCTTAAGATATATTGTTCTGTATGCATCAAAAGAAGAAAATCGATCATAAATGTTCAACCATATGTTATTGACTATTTTAGAAAATACAAATTTAGATGAGTCATATTAAAATGACATTATAAAAATTCTAACTAATAGATATGTCAACCATGATATTAGTACACATGAAGTTTGTTATATGTTGGAAAATATCCCTCTTGTTTTGTGCAACTGACCATTTTTTTCATTGAATTTTGGAAAAAATATTCTATGTTGTATTTTCACTTCCTTCTTCATTGGAGTCATTATCTCTTATAGAATCAACAAAGTGTTACTCTTGTGAAAAACATTGTCCTATTAAAAAAATGAAAAATTGCTAACTATTGTTCATGTATACCCTTGATTATTTTATGTTCTTTATAAATAATATACTACATATGCATCATTGCATTTGACCAAAATTGTTAATATGTATGGATCAATGCTTACACAAGGCTTTCCGTAAAAATATTTGTAAACCAATTTTGTGCAAGATCTATTCTTCTAATATGTGACATAGGTCAACTTCCTCCAATATAGACCATTCCAATGTATGTTGGGACATCATATGCTTCAATATTTTGGGAAATATTTACCAATGGTTCTAAATTTCACACAAATTTTGGAGAGAAGAAAAGGTTTTGGTTCAAGCCAAGTAACTCTCCAAAACCTCTTGTTGCATATTTCAAATGTTGAGCTCAAAGTGAAAGTTTATAATTTTCTAATGTCTTACAAAAATTTGGATCACAAATTGGGCATACATTTTTATCCAAAAATTATCTACATAAATACATAATTATTTTAAGAATAATATGACACATTTCATTCTTATAAATAATTACATGCAAAAAATTGTTTGGCTTGAACACATTATAAAGAGATGCTAAAACCATTGAAAATACCTACTGTATCTAGCATTGCAAAGCATACCTTGAAAAAAATGAAGATATTGCTGACAATCAATAAGAGGTCAAAATCATAATGTCAAAAGGTCAAATAGTTATGTTTACTACCAATTTGTACATATCTCATCATTGCATTTGGTCATTTGTCATCATGACCCTCCATATCATATTGACCTCTTTCTTTAATTTCTCTCTCGGTGTTTGTATAATACCTCCCTCATACAATTACAAGTGTTTACAAATTTGATTACAAAAGAGGCCACATTAACAATTTAGGTCCCATAAATACATAAATTAATGTAATTTTACAACTAATAAATATCACATATAAAAATTAAGTAGGCATAGTAAGCGAAAAGGTAAAATTTATCTGACAAGACCTACACCAATGAACAAATGACATAATATTTTATTAAATATTCATATATATCATATGTGCCATTCTTTAGAATTCATGTTTTTTCAAATTTTAACTTATCATGGGACATTGTGTACTATTTTTTTTTTTTTTTTTTTAAATTTTTAAATGTAAATACAACTATATAAATTTTTAAAATTGACGACCATGAACATAGTTATGTTTATTAATAGGTATCGATAAATTGGCACCGTTCATGTATATGTTCATATCCTTTGATGTGTAATTAGGTGTTTCTTATCCTTCACTCATTGAACATCATGGCATCAACATTGTTGTGAACTTGTTAAATCTTCTAATGCATGTTCGTGATCTCCTATATCATGGAAGGCTCCTCCTCCGTATAGTCCTAGCCTACACATAGACTTATAATAACCACACAAGTCTTGCTTTAAAACCTACCCATAATTTTTTTATTTTTTTCTTTACCACATTAAATTAATCACCCTTCATTTTGAATACTTATTTGATGGGGGCATGGGATAAAAACTTTCATGTCACTTATTCTTTTTTTCCAAACATGTTTCATATTATGGACATGATCTTTGCATTGTCGGCATTTTTTTAAGGTTCTTATTCAAAAATGGTCCAAATTTCATGTGGTCACGATAAAATTCACTTATTAAGAATAGTAGAGATGCAAAAATGGATGGAGGATGGTGAAGGAGACAGATGTATTTAGCTTAGTGAATGTGAGGGAGAATGAATTACATAATCAAATGTTATTTCATTTGTATTAAATCAAATTAAATCATTATCATTATCATCATAGTCCACATATTTTCATCATGTAAAAAAATCTTAGAAACCAAACATTTTATGGTTTTATAGTCCATTAAATATGTAAGAGATTTTTGAAAACTTTGTATGATTAATCTAGATTATTTTACTCCATACCTATTAAAAAACATAATTGAGTTTAACTTTACATTTATAAAATGATTTTATAAGAATTGTATAAAGAGAATTTTGAATTCTATTAGTGTAGGTTTTTATTTTTCCCTATTATTTAATTAGGGAAATTGTATTTTTGTGCATACATGGAGTTTTCCTACATTCGTGGGATAGGCTAGCTTATGTGGAGGTGTGTGTCATAGGTGTCATAAGAATTTCATAAGTAACTCCCTTGATGGGAGTTACTTCTCTATTCTTAGCACCTTGTCACCACCTTTCATGGAAGAGTTACAGTCTATTCTTGGGGTGCCTTGACCACCTTTTGTAGAAGAGTTACTTACGTGCTCTTCTATATGTATTTCTCACTTTGGCCATCTCATGTTAATCAGATATTGGGTTTTTTCTTACTTTGCCTTGTGCAATTTATCTTCTTGTATAATTTTAAATTGCTTTAGCATCTATGTGATGTGCACTAGCTTCATCTCATATGATCACGTCTCCATTACATTCGCATTATCTAGATTCTGGCAACAATTCTGATATGGCATCAGAGCCACCCTGGTAATCGTGTGTCTGGTTATGCTATTAGTTTATTTTGAAACTCTTACTTTGATTTTTTAGTAGTTTTTTTATTTAACTCCATTGCATTTGAGAGTTTTGGTAGAGTTTCTTGAAAACTCATGCAAATCCATACGAAAATTTGTTAAAAATTTTACTTTTGTTGAGTTTCATTCAAATCTCCCTTTAGATATCTGAGAAAATTTTTGCCAAGACATCTTTTATATATCTGTTGTGGCTACAGCAAGGCAATTTATGGAAATATCAGCATCTTGGCATCTTTTTCCAAAAGCTTGGCGTCTATTTTCAACAACTTGGTGTCCATTTCCAGCAGCTTGGCGTCCTTTTCCAGCAGCTTGGCATCTTTTTTTTCCTGCATAAAACTTTGTCTTTTCCGTGATGTGCGTTGAGATTTTTTAGGTCTGCAAATTCAATATTTATTTTTGCCCAACAAAATCAAAACTGCACCTTTTTTTGGTAAGAGAATTCTGCCAGCTTGCCTTTTTTTTGAAAATGGCACACCTTCCTTGTTTGGCATCCCATGTGGGCCATTCAATACTTGGCCATCCACTTCATTCCATCTTTTACTTTATTTTTTTAGTTAAAATTGAATTGTCAAAAAAAATCAATCAATTTGACTGAATATGAAGTATTTTAGACAATTTGAAATTTTGGGGGTTTAAATTTAAACTTTTATCTTCGCCTGTCAAAGATGAAGGGTGAGGCCCGAGTTGACAGGAGGCCAATTCCCCCTCACAAAGACCTCCTTTGGATTCTTCACTCCATGCTGAATCCAATGAGTGGTTGGAAGTCCACTTTCTCTCTCAAAATAGGGATTTTTAAAATATTTTAGTGCTTTTTTTTTGTAAAAATACTAGTTTACGAGAAAATTGAATCTTTAATATCTTGCAAATTGTAGTTCAGATTCAGGTGCCATTTTTTAAAAAAGTGTTTGTATTTCAATTATCCATAGTTTAAGCTTGTTATTTATTAAAAATGCATTAGTTTATAAAGTGCCTAAAATTTAGGTTTCCCTAGACGCATTTTCAGCTGAGTCCAACGTCCTGTTTGCTTAATGTCTTGCAATAATTACTCTAAGACACATTCTTAGCTGAACCTGACATATTTTGAGTGTGCAATTTCATATTTAGGGGGGGCTCAACATTTTGGGGGGGGGTGTGTGTTTGCTTTTCACAACTTTCAAATCTTTGCTTTCATTCTCCTATCTTCATAAATTCACAACATGCAATCAACACAACTTCACCTAAATTCAGATTAAAATGAATTATTTCAAACTTAAACCCCTAACACCCTTCAACTATCATGAATGAAAGGTTAAAATGTCAATCATTCTTAGAAGCAAAGGGTTGTATAAGATCACCATGGGTACTGAATTAGAACCTATCACTAATGCTAAAAAGGTCAAGTGGTACAACTATAGTGATAAATCCTATATATTACTAAGCTTTACTATGTCTCTAAAACTTTTCTTCCATTTAAAAACTGTCAAGAATCCCAAAGACATATGGGACACCCAAAAAAACCTATTTGTGAAGCTTGATGAGATGAGAGGCCATGAGCTTGAAAATGAACTCATAAGTCTAAGTCCTAGCAACTTTGACACCCTACAGGACTTCTTCACTAAATTTGAGGCCCTTAGATTACAATTAAAAAAATGCGAGATAGAGAAGAAAGATGATTAACTCATCCTTTCTATTCTCACAAAGTTAGTTCCAAGCTATTCAGTCTTTGTCTCTACTTTCCATGCCACAAAAAGTGCCCTTAGCACTACATCAAAAATGCCTTCTTTAGATTCATTCATTGTCGACATGACTAAGGAGCAAGATAAGCTAATTCAAATGGCCACAATGAAGTCTACTCAACCCCAAGCCTTGATAGTTGGAAATGGTAAGGACAAGACTTCAACAAAGGAAAAGAAGAAAAAGAACAAGGACCAAGAGGAAAAGAAAGAAAACGACAATCCTACCAAAAACAACACTGAGTCTTCCTCTTCCAATGCTAAACCTAAGAAGGAGAAGGTTAAGTTGCCTATTGTAAAAAGACAGGGCATGATGAACACAAATGCATGAAGAAACAAATAGATCACCTAACTCATCTTCTAGAGAAGAACAACGTAGGTGTTCCTGAGTCCATCAAGCAGAATTCATCTACCCAAGATTCTACTAAGGCAAAAGGTAAGGGTAAAGAAAAAGAAAAAGACAAGGCTCTTTTAGCTACAACAGCTTCTACATCTTCATGGGTCATTGATTCAGGTGCTTCTCACCACATGGGCTCTTCACTAGTTGAGTTTTCATTTTTAGAGCCTTGTAGCATGACTTCAATTAGTTTGGGTGATGACACATCAGTTTTTGTTGTAGGGAGAGGGTCAGTTGAAAAGGAAGGAGGAACATTCAATAATGTTCTAAGTGATCCTTCTCTTTCAACCAATCTCCTATCAATGTACCGAATCACTCACATTGGTCGGGCATGAGAGTTGAGCTTTCACCAGATTCAATGGCTTTCAGGGAGTTGCATAGTGATACTATAGTGGCAGTGGGTAGGGCAGATCACCAAGCAAGGTTATACACTTTCTCTCAAATTGTGCACTAGATTCTTCTCCAACAGCATTGTTGACTCATTCAGATGGAGTTAGTAAATTATGGCATGAGTGATTTGGCCACCTTAACTACCGTTACCTTGAGAAACTTTGCAAACATGACATGCTCATTGGCTTGCCTTGTGTCCAATTCTCAAAAGGACTTTGCGAGGGGTGCTCCCTTGGGAAGCATCCTGAAGCAAAATTTGACAAAAGCAAAGCTTGGAGAGCTTCACAACCTTTGGAGTTAGTCCACAGTGATGTATTGGGACCCTTTCCCAAACCATCTTTCACAAGGGCCAAGTACATCTTCACTTTTATTGATGATTTCTCTAGGTACACTTAGATATATTTTCTCAAAAAAAAGTCTGAAGTGTTTGAAAATTTTCTAGACTTCAAGGCTCTTGTTGAGAAACAAAGTGAGAAATCCATCAAAGTTCTTCGAACTAATAATGGAGGGGAGTATGTCAGCAACAGGTTTGAGTAGTTTTACACCACAGAGGGGATTGATTTGTAGTGTACAGTCACTTACAATCCATCACAAAATGGGGTTATAAAACACAAAAATAGGTTCTTGAAAGAGATGGTTAGCTATATGATTCACTCCAAATCTTTAGCACCATACTACTGGGCCGAAGCCATCAATTGTGCTTGATACATTCAAAATAGGGTTCCTCACAAAGCTTTGAAAGGGATAACACCCTTTGAAGCTTGGCATAAAAGAAAACTTGATATTGAGCACCTTAGGGTTTTTGGATCCCCAACCATGGCCTACATATCGAAGAAGAAATGTAAAGCTATGGAACGTCAGTCCAAGCCTTGCATCTTTGTAGGATATCTAGATGGTATTAAGGGGCATCACCTTCTAGATCCAGTCACTCATGATTTGTTCATTGAGAGAAGTTTCCACTTTCAGGAGAGTCCTAGAGACTCAACACTTGGCACTTCTTCTCCCTCATCAGATCTACTTCATGATGATTTTTCATCAGATTCAGATCATCCACAATAGATTCTAGAGCTAGAGTCATCTTCTTCTTCGAGTTTAGACAGTGAGGACAATGATGCAGCGTCATCCACCTCTAGTCAATCAGAGAATCAGGAGTTAGCACCTGACTCACCCAATTTTGGGCCACTTTGGGCCAGACAGACACTTGAGAGTGCTACACTTGGGTAGGAGATCCTGCAGATGACAGATGAACTAGGGGGGATTTTTAGAGAGATCCACATACCTTCTTTGCTTTAGTTTCAGATCCACAGACTTTTCAAGTGGCATTAGGGGTACCTGCATGGGATAGTGCTATGGAGGAAGAATATTCTTCCTTAATTAAAAATCACACTTGGGATTTGACTTCACTTCTTAAGGGAAGAAAGATGGTTTGATGTAGATGGATATACTGGACCAAGTTTGTAGTAAATGGGTCAATTGATAAGTACAAGGCACGATTGGTTGCCAAGGGTTTCTCACAGGTGGTAGGCATTGACTACTCAGACACCTTTGCACCTATTGCAAAGATGACTTTTATCTGACTCACGTTGGCTATTGCCATAGCACATGGTTGGGATGTGCACCAGATGGATGTGAAGAGTGTCTTTCTTCATGGAGACCTAGAGGAGGAGATCTACATGGAGCAACCACTAGGATTTGTTTAGGATTCTTCTTTAGTATGTAGACTTAGGAAATCTATCTATGGCCTCAAACAAACCCCTCAAGCTTGGTATGCCAAGATGGATTCCTTCCTTTTCATAACGGGTTCACTAGGTGCCATTCTGACCTCAATGTCTATTTCTTATGGCAGGATGATTTGCTCCTGATTTTGGTTCTATATGTTGATGACCTTTTGATCACTGGGAGTTCTTCATCAGCTATTGTAGTAGTGAAGACATCTCTCTAGGATAGATTTGACATGACAGATTTGAGTTTGTTACACTACTTCCTTGGCATCGAGATCTTACAGTCAGATTCAAGGATTTTTCTTGGACAACCTAAGTATGTTCTTGATTTATTGTCTCAATTTCACATGGTTCATTACAAGCCATCTCCTACTCCCTTTCTGTTAGGATTCAAGCTTGAGGCCAATTGTTCTTCACCATTGGTTGATGTCACTCAATATCAACAACTTGTTGGTAGTCTCATCTACTTGACTCACACCAAGCCTGACATATCATATACAGTGAGACTTGTCTCTAGATTCATGCAGGAACCTCATGAGCTACATTGGAAAGCAGCTAAGAGGATCTTGCATTACATACAGGGTTCACATAGATACGAGATTCATTACAGATTTGGCATAGAGGTTGACTTGGTTGGATATACAGATTCAGACTGGGCTGGTGATTCACAGACTTGCAAATCCACTTTTAGTTATAGTTTCTCTCTAGGTTCTAGTCCTATCAGTTGGTCTAGCAAGAAGCATAATGCTATTTCTATATCATCCATAGAGGCATAGTACAGGGGAGTTGTTAATGCAGCTACTGAGGCTATATGGCTTTAGGGGATACTTTCTGATTTTGGCATTCCTATCAGGCAACCCACCATCATTTATTGTGACAACCAGAGTACCATTCAAATTTGTAGGAATCTAGTTCAGCACCAGTGGACCAAACACATAGAGATTCACATACATTTCATTCAGGAACTTATTCATAGTCAGGTCATTGACTTGATATTTTGCTAGTCTTTAGAGCAGGTTGTAGACATCATCACCAAACCTTTCACTGAGAGCAAGTCCATTCATCTATGAGCTCTTCTTGGGGTGCGGTCCACATTTGTAGCATCATCATCTTCAGGGGGCCTTCTAGCCTCTTCATTTCTTTTATGTCTCTCTTTTGGGGGGAGTTTTTTCCTACGAGTTTTCTCCTTTTCTCTATCTTATGGGAGATTGCATTTGTACATGGGTACCTCATCAGGTGTAGTTACCGGGACCAATTTTATATTTCCACACTGCCCACCTAAGCTGTGCTTATGGGGGGTATTAGTGTAGGTTTTTATTTTTCCCTATTATTTAATTAGGAAAATTGTATTTTTGTGCATACATGGAGTTTTCCTACATTCGTGGGATAGGCTAGCTTATGTGGAGGTGTGTGTGTCATAGATGTGTCATAGGTGTCATAAGTAACTCCCTTGATGGTTACTTCTCTATTCTTAGCACCTTGTCACCACCTTTCATGGAAGAGTTACAGCCTATTCTTGGGGTGCCTTGACCACCTTTTGTGGAGGAGTTACTTACGTGCTCTTCTATATGTATTTCTCACTTTGGCCATCTCATGTTAATCAGATATTGATTTTTCTCTTATTTTGTCTTGTGCAATTTATCTTCTTGTATAATTTCAAATTGTTTTAGCATCTATGTGATGTGCACTACCTTCATCTCATGTGATCACGTCTCTATTGCATTCACATTATCCGGATTCTGACAACAACTCCAATAAATTCTTCATATAGTGTTTCTATAGTCTTTTTACGCAACTCTTATCAAGTTATTTCATCAATATAAAGTCAAACTCAAATTTATCTTTTAATGAGTAAAGAGCAAAATATTACACCTTAATCATAGAGAAAACATAGAATTATTTAAATAGCAACACTATCACAAAGCAAAGACCTATGACCAACCCATTCATCATCAATGATATTTCGCACTGATATCAACCAATCCAAAAAAAAATTGATATTGACATTTATGATAAAGTGAATTTGATGATTACATTCTTTATAACAACGAACAATATAAATATAAAAGGTAAGGTTCTAACAAAGATGTAAGTATTCTGAAAAATGCATTCCTACTTGATTTTGCCTTCCATCATTATTTTAATAATTATTATTAATTATTATTGAATCGTGGTATCGTTAAAACTTTTCTTCCATATCATTTTAACTTCATCAACTAATTACATGTCTTCAATCCCATTATTTGTAATCTCAATAAAGAAAGTCGAAACTCATTATGGTCCCGGAAAAGAAATCCAACTTTGACTATCTTTTGCAGTTGCATCAAAATTAAACTTAAATCAGACTGGACTAATTCCAAGTTGCTTGAATATGGTACAAACGCTATGTAAGGAGATGAGCGATTTCAAATTTGATCACGAAGTGTGGTTGGTGCGTTGTATGATTCACTTTTCCTAATTTTAGCGGTCCTACTAAGTTACGCTCGTGGCTACTCGCATTCATTCTTTATAAAATACCGCCGTGGGTAATTGCTTTTTTGCGCATGGATTTCATGTTGTGCATTGAGTAATGCTTCTCTCTGTGAAGGGTTTTGGGTGAGATGAAACCCCGGATTTAATGTTTTCGTACCATTTCTTTAAGCACTCAGTTGATGAATATCATGGATTCCAAGGGATCAAAGCGGAAGATCCAGTGTCGTCCATACCATGAAGACTCGGAAAAGGAAAGGGAAAGGAAACGTCCACCAAGAGATGTCAATGGAGATGAAGTTGAAGAGTTTTTTTCTTTAGTGGACAGAATGCAAGCAATGAACAGACTTTTTAAACAGAAGCGAATGGACCCTATTTATTCAAAGGGATTTCATTCAAGGAAGAAAATATGAGTGTTGATTTTATTCAACGCAAATCCCCATGGAGGCCCTCATTCGAGTGGAAGGACTTTTCTAACCTGCCTTCAAAGGGTAGCCCGTCTGTAAAACGGGATTTGACTTGTACAAACAAGAATGCATGCACTCATACACTCGTAACTTTGGCTTTGGAAAAACCAGATAATGTAACTCATACACTCGTGGCTTTGGAGGGTTTCGACTTAAATGTAGAGGGCACTTCCTCGTAAATCAAGTCGCTCGGTTAATGTTTCTTAGGATCTTTCCTATATACCAATATTTGGGAAGGATTATCAGTACGAGGTAAGTTATTTACTCAGAGTTCAGCTTTAACGAATTTGGAGGTGTAACTATGTTGTTACTGGACCTTTATGGTAATCATTGGTGTAACTATGTTAATATGTATAATGTGGAAACGCTCATCTTGTTGATTTGTTCAGATTTTAGGTGTGTCTTTTTAAATAATTAAATAATAGGTCTCTTATCACAGTTTTGTGGAGTTGTTTCACTCATCTGTTGGCAAATATCATCTTGTTGGTATAGTACACTTCATGCATTGTCATAACGCCATTGTAGTTATTCAGTTTGTAAGAAATATAAATCTCTTATTTCTTTTCTTTTTTTCCAGGAAAATGTTTTGTAATAAAATTGAATATATATATATATATATATATATATATATATATATATATATATATATATATATATATATATATATATATATATATATATATGTGGAGAATGTTTTGTAATATTAAAATATTTATTTTCAACATAAGGTCCTAATTTTATTAGTAAGAATAATAATATATCATAAGATCTACAAAAATAAGGAATATTTTATAAATATTTAAAATAAAAAATTGAAGTTTTATATTTTGAGATATGTGTTGTTTAAGATTTGTAAATAAGTAGATCATTATAGTTTCAGTGAAATTTTGTGACAATTTACACTCAATTTTTATTATAATAAGTTTCGAAAAGTATGATTTAAATAATCAAATTGTAGACAAATATTCAATGAATATTGTTAACATAATTGACAAGCCTAACATGCAAATATGTCAGGTTTTACATAGCTTATTATACTTCATTAAAATATTTAATGAATATTACTGACATAATTGACAAGCTTAATATACAAATAAGTTAAGTTTTACATAATTTATTGTACTTTATTAAAATATTTAATATTAACATTTTTTTAAACATAATTTTAAATTGAAATTTTTTTATAAAATTAATTTCAAAAATATTTAAAAACAAAGAAACATATATAAATTGTAAATATCTTATGATTTTTTCTTCACTATTATTTATTTATTTCTATTATATAATTTAAATATAAAAATAATTTTTAACATTTAAACATTAACTAGATAGATTACACATTGTTTGTTAATTATATTATGTACAATATAATTAAAATAACAAACATCATATACAATTATCAATTATATTTTAAATATATACTTAATATATATAACAACTTTCAAAAATTCTTGCTCATATTTTCATTTCCTTTCTTTTTAAAGAATTATACACTTTTATACTCTATAAATATTTCTATTGCACCTCCTCCCTCCATTCTACAATTACCACTATTAAATATTTGCATTTAAGGGTCTTATATAATCTATCTCCAAATTTAAGCTTGCCCTGGCATTTAAGTGTCTACTGATTTGTTTTTATTTTTAAATGTAAATTACAGCCAGATGTTAAATGTGATGGGCTATCAATAAATTCATTTCTTTTTAACAGTCTAAATTTTTTGAAGACCATATGGTATGAAAGGTCAAAATAGAATTCTTATTCAAAAAGGAAAGTGTTATGTTCTGTCAGTCTGTCAGAAAATTCCACACACAGGTAGACCATTGTCAGAATAAAGAGAGCATGCAAAAAACAAGAACTCAAACAAATAAATAAGAACTAAACACAATTGCTACAACAATATCTTGAAGGATGAGATTTTATTGATCTTCAAATTTCCTTAATTACAATGTGCGCCCAAGCGTCTTTAAATAGATTTAGAATCTGAACAATAACTGAAAATAGACTCATCTATAATTAACTTCAACTACTTAACTAACTGTTTGTTAAGTGCTTAAACTAACTCATATCTACTATCAGTTAAATAACTAAATGCTTAACTCCCAGTTTACTAACTGCTTGCTTGCATGACAAAAGTAGGGAGGTGGGAGAAATTATCTCCAATTAACTTGACTTTCTAACACTCCCCCTTAATTTCTACCACTTACAATTTTAGCATTTACAATGCCTAAATTTTGTCTCAAATAATCAAAGGTCTCTTTTGGTAATGCCTTGGTAAATATATCTACTAGTTGATCTTCAGATCTACAAAAGTTCAGATGGATATCTCCATTGTTCACTAATTCTCTGATAAAGTGAAATCTTGTATCAATGTGCTTGCTCCTCTTGTGAAACACATGATTTTTTGATTACACGATTGCTGATTTGTTATCACAGAAGATTGGTGTTAACTCCTTCTATGCTTGTAATAAATATTTCAATATTCTTCTCATCCAAGTTGCTTGACATGCTGTTGATGTGGCTACAACATACTCTGCTTCAGCTGATGAAAGTGTCACTATAGGTTGCTTTTTGGATGCCCATGTGACCACACCTGTGCCTAAAAGAAAGGCATATCCAGAAGTACTCTTCCTATCATCAACGCTACCTGAAAAATCACTGTCAGTAAAACCAATCAAACTAAAATCGTTAGTTATGAAATATAAAATTCCATAATCTATAGTTCCTGCCACATATCTCAATATCCTTTTTCCAACTTGCCAATGCGAGTCTTTTGGTGACTCCATAAATCTTGAGATTAAACTAACCCCATAACTGATATCTGGTCTAGTAGCTATAAGATACATCAAACTACCAACTAGCCTTCTAAATATTATAGAATCAACATTGATCCTTTGTATTCTTTGCTAAGTTTAGTCCCTGTAGTAACTGGTGTAGGTGCTAGTTTACAATTCAACATCTTTAAATCTCCTTAACACATCCTTTGCATACTTAGTTTGATAGATAAATATTCCTTTCTCTGATTGTTCAACTTCTATTCCCAAAAAATACTTCATTAGTCTCAAATCTGTCATTTCAAATTCTTTCCTCATTGCTGATTTAAAAGTGTCTACAGATAAATTTCCAGTAAAAATTAGATCATCAACATATAAACCAACAATCAAAATCTGACCTTCTTTGCTAATTTTTGTGTACAAAGTAGGCTCAATATCACTTCTGTTGAATCCACTGTTTATCATATAAGAATCAATCCTACTATACCATGCTCTTGGTGCTTGCTTAAGACCATAAAGACCCTTCTTCAATCTGTAAACTTTTTCTTCATGTCCTTGTACTTCATAACCTGTAGGCTATTTCACATATACTTCTTCATCAAGAAAACCATTCAAGAAAGTTGATTTTACATCCATTTGATATACATACCAATTATTTTGAGCAGCTATGGATAAAACCATTCTAACTGTATCCAATCGAGCAACTGGTGCAAATGTTTCATTATAGTCAACTCCATGTTCTTTTGCAAAACCTTTTGCAACTAACCTTGCCTTGTGCTTTTCAACATTTCCATCTACGTCAAATTTAGTTTTATAAACCCATTTAACTCCAATACAATCCTTACCTTTAGGTAAATCTGTTAGATCCCATGTCTGATTTCTTTCTATAGCATTCATCTCTTCATCCATTGCTTTTAGCCAATGTTCCTCTTTAACTGCTTCTTCATAATACATAGGGTCATGAGTGAAAAGAGAAAAATTTGAAACCAAATCTAATTTCTCTTCTTCTTGATTATAAATCTCATTTAAACTTCTCATCTTCTTACCTTTCAATCTTGCTCTTAAAGTAGCAAGAGTTGGATCTAATTCATCACTTACTTATGAATTTGGAGTAGAGTGACCTGCATGACTAGATTCACCTTGTTCAAACCTCCTGGGTGTTCTTACTGGTGTGCTTATGCTTGCTTGTGGAGAGGATTGTCCACCTTGCAAATTTTGTTCTTCTTCAGAAACTTCTTCATCCTGTGGAATTGGTGCCCCAACTGTGATGGTGCTACCATCCCATGCTTCTGCTTCCTTAAATTCAACATCTCTTCTTATAATCACTTGCTTTGAAATAGGGTTATACAACTTATAAGCTTTTGATTCTTCAAAATAGCCAATAAAAATGCATTTCTCACCTCTATCATCAAGTTTCTTTCTCAATTTAGATGGTATAAGAGAATATGTAACACAACCAAAATTTTTGAAATGAGATACACTATATTTCTTACCACTCCACGCTTCTTGTGGAACTCAATATTTGACACTCTTTGTTGGGCTTCTATTCAGAATATAAACTCTTGATGCTACTGCTTCTGCCCAATATTTATTTGACAAGTGTTTGGCTTTCAACATGCTTCTTGTCATCTCCATGATTGTTCTGTTCTTCCTTTCTGCTACACCATTCTGTTGTGGTGTGTACCTTGTAGTCAATTGCCTTTTGATTCCATGATATTTGCAAAAATCTTGAAATGCATTAGACATAGATTCACCTCCTCTATCTGATCTTAGTACCTTGATATAATGTCCACTCTACTTTTCAACCATTACCTTGAATTCTTTAAACTTTCTGAAGGCTTCAGACTTATTCTTGAGAAAGTATATCCAAGTCTTTCTGCTAAAGTCATCAATGAGGGTTAGAAAATAAGTACTACCTCCAAATGATGTAGTTTTCATTGGTCCACATAAATCACTATGGACTAACTCCAATATTACCTTATCTCTATATGAGCCTCCTACTGGAAAACTCTCTCTATGTTGTTTTGCCAGAATACAACTGTCACATGAACTTTCTGGCTTTTTTATTGGTGGTAAACCCTTCACCATATTTTTCTTCTATAAAAAATTTAAACCTCCAAAATGTAAGTGTCCATACCTTAAGTGCCATAGCCATGATTGGTCTAGCTGCATGGAATTGTAGTGGGCTTCCTCTTTTCCTTGGATGCACTGAATATGAAGAGGGAACATGCGATTCTTCATCATCTCCACTTTACGTATTAACTTGTCACTTGGAAACTTGTCCAATATTGTGCAAACATTATCTATAAAGGATACTTTGTAACCTTTTTGCACTAAATGTCCAATACTCAAAAGATTATGTTGTAGTCTAGGTACAAAATAAATATCAGGTATAAACTTTCTTTCACCATTCTTGGCCAAAACATTTATGACACCTTTACCCATGACATCTATTGTGATATCATTTCCTAATTTCACTTCTAATCTTATAGAATCATCAAGACTAGCAAAAAATTCTTTATTCCCTGTCATATGATTACTGCATCCACTGTCTAAAAACCAAATATCTTTAGCCTTTTCTTGAGTAACATTACAAGTAAGAAACATGCTTCTAGGATGAGAACTAGATTCACTTGTGTAATTAGCATTCTGCTTGTCCACATATCCTTGTTTCCTTCTACAGTCACTTGCATAATGACCATATTTCTTGCAGTAATAACATTAAACATTAGATTTATCAAACCTCTGTGAGCCTTGTTGGGAGTGATTGTTGCGATGTCCTCTACTTCTGTGTTCATGTCATCTGAATTGTTCATTCCATATCTGCCTCTACCTCTTCCTCTGAAGCTTGACCTGGCTCTTCCTCTTCCTCTGCCAACTGATACATATGACTTGAAGGCATTCTCAAGAGAAGTATTATTTCTATTCATTCTGGATTCATGTGTTAGCAAAGAACCCATTAATTCATCTACAGATAATTGTTCCAAATCCTTGGTTTCCTTAATTGCTACAACTATTGCATCAAATTTACTGGGTAAACATTTGAATACTTTCTCTATGATCTTCTGATTTGTGATAGATTCTCCATTAGATCTAATTTGATTCACTATATTCAAAACTTGACCCATAAACTGATCTATTGAATCTGATTCATTCATTTGCAAATTTTCAAAAGTTCTCCTAAGAGATTACAATTTGGCAATTTTTACATTTGTATTACCTTTATAGGTATTCTCTAAGATGTTCTATGCCTCTCTAGATCTTGTTGCTATTGTAACTCTACAAAAAATTGATTCATCCATTGCTTGTTGGATGAGAAATAAGGCTTTTGCATCTTTCTTCCTGTTCTCCTTAAGATGGTCCTTTTGTGCTTGATTTAATGCCAGATGGGCTGCCTCATCCTGCAGTTCTACAAAACCACTCTCTACCA
The DNA here is from genome assembly GCA_037957365.1 of Torreya grandis. Taxonomy (NCBI): domain Eukaryota; kingdom Viridiplantae; phylum Streptophyta; class Pinopsida; order Cupressales; family Taxaceae; genus Torreya; species Torreya grandis. The sequence continues at coordinate 2,749,663 of JARHVA010001996.1, read as the reverse complement.
AATCCCATACATCTTGTGAGCAAAATAAATTTCTCATCTTAATTGCCCAAAAATCATAATTCTTACCATAAAAAATGAGAATTTGAGGCTATGAAATACTATTGTACACTACCATTTCTCATGCTGGAATGAATTTTTGGTCACTATTTTTGACACACAGTCATCGACGATAGTAATACTGCTGTGATCGATCACTTATACTGCCAACGTTAGTAAAACTACTGACGGTGGTAACTTATATTGACAATGTCGATAAAACTACTGACGGCGGTAGGAAATACTGTCGACATCGATAAAACTACCGACAGCAGTAACTAACACTACCGACGTCGGTTATACTGCTGATGTTGATAACTAAACTCCCTCCTGGATCTTCCTTCACTCTCTGATTGTGGCTGCTGTGCACTTCTTCAATCTCCACTTCTCCTTGTGCTTCTGCTACACAAATCCTAACCAGGCTCTGATACTAGTTTGTTAGAATAAAGAGAGCATGTAAAAAACAAGAACTCAAACAAATAAATAAGAACTAAACATAATTGCTATAACAATCTCTTGAAGGATGAGATTTTATTGATCTTCAAATTTCCTTGATTACAATGTGCGCCAAAGCATCTTTAAATATATTTAGAATCCAAACAATAACTGAAAATAGACTCATCTATAATTAACTTCAACTACTTAACTAACTATTTGTTAAGTGCTTAAACTAACTCATATGTAACTATCAGTTAACTAACTGAATGCTTAACTCCTAGTTTACTAACTGCTTGCTTGCATGACAAAAGTAGGGAGGTGGGAGAAATAATCTCCAATTAACTTGAGTTTCTAACAACCATGAATAAATTTATGTCAGGATGACGATACGTGGATCGACCTTTACCGAGTCAAGAGGCCTAAGACTTTCATATGGATAAATTGCACCATTGATGTCTTGTCAATTCTAGAGGGCCCAAATTTTAGGCTGGAAGTTGAGAGTCTGTAGCCTATTTTTAATGTTGTAGATTGTGTTTAGGATAACATTTCCAATAATTAATAAATGTTGATAAGTATTTTTTATATATATATATAATAAATAAATAAGTGAGTGAGTGAGTAGTAATTTTAAATTATTTTGGGAAGACCTAACAAAAATTTGCTTTTAGAAATAATAGGCAGGATTAATTTGAAGTTAGATGTCGATTATAGTTTATTTAATTAAAATTATTATTTTGATTATTTATATACCTTATTATTTTTTAAATATAAGAAATATTATTTTATAAAATAATTAGCTGTCTCTTTGTTTGTTATTTATCAAAAAAAATGATTCTATTTTTCTAATTTTAAGTCTTAATGATAATATGGAATTGGGATTTGAATTGGATGTTTTCTGAGATGTATGTAAATTTTTAATTTCTATTTCTTATTGAATTTCATAACTATATTATTTAAGAAGAATTGATATTTCCACAATTTAAGATGTAAATATTTGTAATAGAAAGTATATGACAATTTTTAAACCAATATTTCAAATTACTCTCTCTGAACCACCATAAAAATAAGAGAAATAAGGAAATTAAATACTAGTTTACTAATGTTTTATTGTTGCTACAAAGCTTAATAAATTCTAACAAACTAGCATTTAAGTCTTTTATTTAATAGGGTCTTAATGAATTTACTTCTCTTAATATTCAAATTTTTAACTATCTGACATCACAACACTACATTACTAGCATCTTTAAATAGAAACATCATTTTTCAATCTCATCATATTATTTTCTCTCATCCTGATTTATAGAATATGATACAAAATGTTGATATAAAAACTATAACAAAACTTCTACAACAAATAATTACATCTAACTTTATCTAATGATATCATTATTGCCATTACAACAAGACATTTCATAATTCTATGTTTAAAATCAAAAAAAAATCACAACTTTTTCAACTATGAAATAAAAATATGTATTTCAAACTTTTTTTATTCATCTATTAGGTTTTAATAGTTAATGTTTAATAATAAAAATTAAAAATAATACTCTTATTGCAACAATTAAATCTTTAAAATGTCATTTAATTTCCTTACAAATTAATCATTGGTTGTAAAACTAAAAACTTTAACTAATTTATAATAAATGCTTCTAAGGTTCAACTTGAAAATAGGTCTTAACTATTAGATAAAAAAAGGATATACAATGGGGTGGTGGCGGGGTTTGTGGGATCATTTGTTTGAAATTACTATTTATAAAAAAATATCATGTTTCAATTACAAACTACCTTTTAAAAAAATATGCAAATGGACATATGCAATGTAATGAACATTATATTTGAGTGGCATATATTTTAACTATGAAAACATATACTACAATGATATATAATCATGAAGTGAGATGAAATTTAATGGCATCACTAACCTATAAATAAAGACAAGGAAAAAAGTGTGTCATTTCTAAAGGAAGCCTCTTGAATTCCAAGAGATGATATAGGAGAAGTGGGGTTTACAACACTAACCGACTCTTAAGAGATTTTATGGTGGATTTGATATAGATGGCAAGCTCTAATTTGGTATGTTTGACAAGGGAACTATACAAAGTTTTAAGTTTTTTTAATATTGCAAAATGTATTGACCTTGAAATAAAAAACATGCCATCTTGATTCAAAAAATACTTATCATTCACAATTTTCATAGATTATCTTTAGTATATACATGGCCTCAATATTTTGTGAACTTACTGAATCTTGAAAAGCTCCTCAATGAATGCAAGTCTCTTCGATCTGAAACTAAACTTAAATATATCTTTTTATGGACATGGGAATAATTTTTTTAGATTAGTCTTGGAGAAAGCATGAAATAAACTAGATAGCAAGGATATTTGCATTGAACATAGAGATATTTAAAAAATAAAAAAATAAAATATAGCTAGAATATGAATATTATGAAAGAAGTTTTTAAACTTCCAATTTAACAAAATATTTTATATTGCATTGATGATTATCATTGAAGTGTCTTTCATCATAAAATCCGTTAAATCTTTCTTCAATATCATTTTACGTCTATCAACCAATAACATTACTTCAATCTTATTATTTGTAAGAAGAAAATCAAAGCACCTTAAAAAAACAAACCATAATAATTTTAGAAGAAAAACCAACTATTAACTATTTTTTGGACAACCATCAAAATTAAACAGAATGAAACTGAAAAACAAAAAAGACCCATTTTACAATAAACTTATTAGTAAATAGGAACTTCTCCGCTTTAACAAGAACAAAAAAAAATGATCTATTAAACTTAATATATATATATATATATATATATATATATATATATATATATATATATATATATATATATATATATATATATATATATATATTCATACACTAAAAAGGACTAATTCCATCTCACTCGAATATCAGACAAATGTCTTTTTCAAGGATAGTTAATGGAGGCAATTAAAGGACATTTATAACTTCAAATTTGATCCTAAATAGGTGGATGCGATGTATTAGGGTCCGACAAAGTTGTGATCGTCACTTTTTCAAGTTTTGGAAACAAAATCCTTTGAATTTTCTAGAGTTTTTAAAGTTTGACCATTATTTTTTTTTTATTTTACTATAAAAACGTCATATGGTAGAGAAATTAATTTAAAATGTATTAAATAAATTAAAAATATTAATTTACTAAGACTAGACATATATTACATAAATTTAAAATATTAAAGACGTGCCAAAAATATCTCCTAAAGTTACAGAAGAGAAGACAAAATTAATAAAAAACAACGATTATGCAAAATTTGTTTACCCTTAAACAGAATTTAATATGATACTAGTCGCACTTAACCCTTATATACCGCCGTGGGTGCCTTGAATTCCTCAGTACTGTTTTACGGTTTTTTTTCCTTCCTTGTGAAGACTAGAATAGCGCAGAATAGTTACAGTAGTAGTTTTTTTTAAGTAGGGTTTTGCGCCGACTTGTAGATTTTTTCTTCAAGCGCTTAGTTGGTTATCATCATGGATTCCATGGGACCAGAGCGGAAGATTCAGTGTTCTTCAAACCATGAAGATTCGGAGAATGATGGACAGACGGAAAGTAAACGCCCACCAAGAGATGACATTGGAGATGAAGTTGAAGAGTTTTTAGCTCTATTTCTGCAGAGGAGATTTCATTCAAGGAAGATATTGTGAGTGCTGATTTTATTAAACGCAAATCCCCATAGAGGCCCTCATTCGAATGGGAGGACTTTTTAAACCTGCCTTCAAAGTGTAGCCCGTCTGTAAATCAAAGGTAAATATGGAAACGTACGTACTCGAAAGATCGATGTTCCCATTATTTTCACATCGACGTGAAACAAGAAATAACGTCGACCAAATCTCACATAAAATGGTACTTTAGTGTAATTTTTTAAATTCAAAAGTACATCTTTATTAATGCAATTTAAAATACTATATTATTAGTTATATAAAAAATGGGTGGAGATGTCATCCTTCAAAAGTTAAGTTACGTTAAGTTAAACAAAGTTTTGGGAAGAGAACAAAATTACAAAAGGATCAACTTAATGACATACAAACGATAAGTTAAACTAATTCAAGTTTACATCAACCAGAAAAAAAGAAAACAAAAGCACTAACAATTAGGAAAACTTTTAAGTTACAATAATGAATATGACAGTTGGCGGAGGTGGAGGATCCCGAGAATTTCCTTCCTATCCTCCTTGAGTAGGGGGTCCTCATCAACAAGGGATCCCAACCATCATTCTATTATTTGTTCTCATATTCTTCCTACCTAGAGGGTGAAATGACAAAGGTCAACTTTGGAAACTTATCATGTTGAGGGATGCCCCATCTCTGCCGCACCCTTCCACCCACCACCACCACCACTTTTTTTAAGCATCTCAAACCTAACGTGGTGTGGGGATGACTGGTGAGAGTTAAGAGAGGGTGCCTTCGTCTTTGAAACTATTGACATTGAAACTTGTCTCTATGTCCATAAGGGGGAGAGTGATGACATGGAAGATATGGAGGCTCACAATTGAAAATACAAGGAGCATTTCCTTAGTGATCCAAGAGGATTTACAGATGATGAAACTATGGATGAAATTTAGCAGTTTGGACCTAGATATAGAGGGTAACATTAGAAATCAAAGCAATTTTATTAATCTCAAAAAATATCTTTTCCATTTTTTTCATGATTAAAACAACCATTATTTCTAGTTGTTCAAATCTAAAAAAGAATGTCAGCACAAAAAATATGTCAAATTTTGTTGTAGCTTGTAAGAATTAAAGAAAATTCCCCCAAGAGATCCTCTTTCCAACTGAAGAATTTAGTTCTAAAAGGCTCAAAGAGGGTGTAAATCCATTTCCATGTAAACTAGGCATGACGACAAAACCAAAAAATATGTCCAAGGATTTTTTTTATTGATAGGTAGGGCAAATGGGATTTGAAAGCCCCATCTACTTGAGATGGTCACCTACAAGTAAACATTGGTAGAGAATACACCAAAGAAAATGAAATTTTTAGGCTTGATGAGAGCAACTCAAATGGTTGTAAACCTTCTAACCCATACAACATAAAGGGATTTAAGATTCCATTGATGATTGAGGGTATCAATTTTAATGTGTTGAGGAGCTAACATATTAAACCCCAACTGAGGAGAATAATGACAAAGGGATGTGTTTTACCCTAACACACACACCCCATTTAAATTTTCAAATAGGGGCCCAATGTTAATCGAATATCATTTGATATCCTTTTTTAAGTAGAGGTCTATGATATATAATTTTGAAAAGCACAAATTCAATAAATTCATTGATACTTGAGATATTCACTTAACTATTTGAGTTCATCGTTGTTTTCTTAACATAATCAACATAATTCATCTCATTGTTTTGAGGGTGTTTTAGATGTTTAAAGGAATCAAAGTTGTGCATGAGCCTCATTATATGCATTAGCCTTTGCCTTTGATTTTTTTTAAGTTCTTATGTACATGGTCTTATTTAATACTTATATAGCTAACTGGGCTAACATGTTTTGCTTATAATGGGTTTGATTTATATGTATCATGTCTTAAACAAAATATCTTACACTTATGCATTTACTTGGACCATCCTAATGGTCATCCTTTCCACATGGAATTGTTCTACTCATCCCAATGACTAGTTTGAAAATTCATCCCTCTCACTTAGATTCCTAGAGGTGACAGCATTAGAAAGATTTGAACAGATGATATGGGATAGGCAGAGCAATAATAATCATTCATGTGTCATCATTCCATCACCCATATCCCAAAGGTGACATTAGTAGAAGGATTTATATAGATGATCTCTGGTAAGCAGAGAAATGAGAGTCATCAATGTGTTATTATCTCACTCACTTGGTAACCTAGAGGTGATGTCAATAGAAGGATTTATATGGATGATCCTAGGAAAGCAAAGAAGTGATAACTGTCTATGTGTCATCATCCTATTCAACTTGACAACCCTTAATCCATACATGGTATATGAATCTTAACTTTTCATTAAAGAAAAATGATCTTGCCACTTGTCACCATCTCGCTAACCATTAGACATAGGAAGTAAAACATATAATATCACACCTCAATCACAAGTGGGACAATGGTACACATATAGATGTCCTCTAAATCCATGTAGTCAAACATAGAAGAAAACATTACTAGGTCTGAAATAAAAAAAGGGGACATTTATCAAATTAGGATGACTAAGCATCCAAGAATATGTGGGAGAAGCCACATGGCATTAAAAGGTCGTGGAATATAGTTTTTTATTTTCAAATGAAACTACTAAAAATCAAAGGTCATTGCTACACTTAATTTATATGAACTCAGGCATAAGCTATTAAACAATAGCATACCTATGTTATTTTTGTGTAAACATCAAAATGTAAAACATATAGTTTTACATCCATAAAATGGGTTTTATACCCCAAGTTAAAAAATAATCATACCATGGTTATCACAAAATAATAAAATACCATGTCTTATATTCCACAAGCTTGTGCTTACTATTTTTATGATCCTAATAAGTTATAACTATGGTCCTTTTAATTCAACTATTAAATTTATATATTTTTTAAAAAGATTAAATCCATTGACCATTAACTATTATGTACTCATATTCAACTTTGTACACATCCAACATGTATATTCAATCTCATAGAGTTAATATTGCCTGAACTATTACTTAATCCAAGTTAGTTATAAAAGTCATGAATAGGTTATTAGAGGAATATAGCTTTGTTTAGCTCACTAAATGTTTTAATTCTAACTTAATAAACCAACTCATCTCATAATTCATTTCCTCACTTAATAAAGCAAACAATCAGGCACTATAGATCCCCATCATTAAGATCAATTTGCTTTTTAAAACCAACATGTTATTCTAAACATATAACTACCCTACATGGCATCTAAAGTGAATTACATACTATTTTTTGTTAATTATTTATAATAATTATTAACTATAATATCATCTTATTTATACTAGATGCCTCTTTAAGAAGTCTCTTTATTTCCTTCCCTTGCCCAGCCATTGGATCCATAACTAGTTTCTCTAATTAAGAGAAAAATTTGATGACTTATTAAATTTTATACAGGTTGAAGGTATATTGTCAACTAACACCATTTCCACTATTAAATTGGGTGGGAATAAAATGTGTCGTGATACCTTGAGGGAGATAGTTATCAATGTTCACTTTTAAAATACAATGATGCCTTATGGATTCATATATCCATGCCTGTATATTATAAAATGGTTATTAATTATATCGACACATTAATACACTATATTCTAATTGTAGGTTGACAACTTAATGCACTTGTTTCTAATGGTATCTCAATCTAATTACAAGTCGACATCTTATGTACCTACTAAGTAAATTAAATTATTGCATACCCAAGTTGTTACTATTTATGTTTGGATATGACTAAACATTGATAAAATGACAAATACTCAAACTAAGTGATGCTATATAACTGATACTGAGAATGGGAGGTTTAACACCTCACTATAGAATACGCATGCTACCCATCTAACATGGGTCTACACCATACTACATTTACTTCTTGAAAATTACAAATTCATGTAACTACAATTCCTTATTTTGCATTGAAATTTGGTATATTATCACGTCGATGTCTTTATGTATTAATTACACCAAGCATGCAACGAGTATGTATACTATGACTTTAATTTCTCAAACCATTCATATACTAATTAGCATTCTATATATACCAATTCATTGAGTTACACACATAAGAAAATAATTTCTTATAACTATAGCTATAAATATTCAGTGATTTCATTTTATACTCAGTGAGTCAGTTAAAATATACATACAATGACACTAATATAAAAAAATTCACTGTTAGCTATCTAAAACTATAGTGACTCTATGTCAATTCTAGAAAACTACTAGCTGTATAAAATTCTAGAAAGGGACTCTATGTTAGCTCTATGCCAATCCTTTAGCTATCTAATAAATACAACTCTATAAAATACTGGTAACTATATATATACAATACTCCAACTATTAGCACATAAATTATCATTTTTATTATGGTGTCAATGCCTACCTGACAGTCTATTTGTGATCTTTCCTTCCTCCCAACAGCTCTCTCCTATGCTCACCTTTTTTTTTGTTCCATACCATTCTCTTATTTTTATCCATCTCTCATTTTCCTTTCCAAACTCCATCCATTCTTTCATATATTTTTTCTATAGTAAAATAGTCGTATCACTTTTTAACAGATCTTTCCTTTATGAAAAATTAGCTCCTTTATTTTTTATTTGCATATTTTTCCCCATTATTAAATGTATTTATCCCCTTTTGTTTTTGTTTTTATATTTTTATTTACTTTTGTTTCCTTTTTATTTTATTTTATTTATTTTTCTATCTTAGATAATTTTTAATTATATTTACTAGTTATTAACATTAATATGATTTACTGATAAATCTGTCAATGAATAAATACAACCTTATTCTAATTATATAAATCATAAAATATTAATGGTTATAAGTATGACTAGCATATAACCATGCAAAATGAGTCCTAATTAACCATTAAACTAGACTAACCATGTGCAAGTGAATCTAGATGTAACAACATTAAACATAACATGCTAAATATTCAGATTATGCATCTAACATGAATTGTTTATGTAGTGAGTATAGGGTTCTTGTTAGTTCTCTATCATCCTCTAAAGTCACCCTCTCTGATGATGTTCTCCCTCTCTCACACTCTGAGGGATGGGTTCTCCTATGTTAATCTCACAAAAAAGTAGGTAGTTAGACTATAACAACCATTATATACATACATCATTAAATATAGTTGAAATGATAAATCAACAAGATCATTATATATATATATATATATATATATATATATATATATATATATATATATATATATATATATATATAAATATATATATATATATATATATATATATATATATATATATATATATATATATATATATATATATATATATATATATATATATATATATAAAACTCATAACAGTGTGATCATGTAACCTAAGAAATATCCTACTATCCCATAACAACATATATCTCACAACTTAGTTAAAAAATAACGAAATCTAAACTTGTCAACTATAGATATACATGGATAATTTAGCAAGTTTCCCTGGTGAGCAATTAGGATGTAATATCCTTTCCCTTATATCTATCATCGTCTCTAATGAATTTCATTCAAACATAAGTTTTGAATTAAAATATTATTTAGCAAAGTAAAAACATGGTATACAATATTAAATTAAGAAAATAAATCAGAAATTACCTATAGAACTTATCATAATTCCCTCAAGTTGCACTATTCTTAGAGTATTGGTCCCACAAGACCATGCTCTATGACATCTCACTACTATGAAAACAAGGTTTGTGAGTGTCACTTACTCTAAATGTTCTTGACATGACCACCACAAGGTCTAGAACTAATAAGAGATGCCTATATACATGTCTTAGTCAAATTTTCATTGCCTTCTAAAAGTTTATGAGATCATCATAAAAACTTAAAATAAATGACTAGGGAGAGTGCCACAACACTGTCTAGCCTCTCTACACATCTCTTTAACCTAGAAAGTGTTTTTATCATTCTAAAGAAAATTATTTATCTAGCCTAGAAAGAATTATGTGTACAAGTTAATACTATCACTACCTTGTATAGCTCTTGATAAGTATAGTTGGTCAATACTATCACTACTCTACAAAGCTCTTGACAAGTATGATGATGAATGGAAATTTCAAATAGTAAATTTACAAAGTATAAAAAATTAAAGAATAAATAATCCATCATATACATGCATATGGCCATAAGACTAAATTGGAAACGTCCTTCTATCAAATCCTAGATTCGACAAGTTTGTGTGTCAGAATTGAACTTCATAACTACCAAGTCAATGTGAGACTAAGTACGATCCATTCCTATCACTTAATACTCATGTCCCTAGTTTACCATTCTTACCTTAGGTTTTTGTAACCTAATGATATCCATAATGTGCACAAGGCTAAATGAATTAAAATTCTATAATAACAGATCATAGAAAGTAATATTATATGATAAGTAATTCTAGATGTACCAATATACATACAAAAAACTTAATACAATCATTCTGTAACTATATTAAGTTACTACTAGCCAAATATAACTAACATCATATTTCACAACTTAACTTAAAGTGTTATAGTCATACTTAAGAGGAAATATTTTCAAAATTAATATAACATACAAAGGCCAAGGGTCACATCATCCTTATAAACTTATAAAGGTAACAAGTGAGGGAATGTATCCATACTTGCTTAGTGATTACTCAACAAATTTAAATTTTATCTCATCCCTTTTAGACTACCATGATGTCCTACACATCATATACCCTACTTGATCCTAGAGAAAGTATAAAAATATCTTCCAAAACAGCATGCTCTAATAAAAGAGAATAATACCAATCTTAAACAAGGATATAAAATAACATAATAGTTATAGTCAACTTATATTTATTAATCTACAATTAATATAAATTATAGGTTTGCCACTCCTCGAGGTCAAAGTTCATAAAATTTGATAAAGTGGAGACTCTAAAAATTCATAAGTGGAAAGTAGAGAACTAAATTCTCAACAACAAAACTTTTAAATACCCTCCTTTGGTAAAATAAAATACCATAACCCAATGTTGCTAATTCACTACCTACTTACCAAATTTGTAAGGAAAGTATCACAATAAGAATTAGAAGATATTTATGTCATGAAATCTAAGGAATATGGTCAAACAAAATTTAAAAAATAAGTTCCCATTTAGGAGAACACTAAATCAATATCATGAAAATATGAGTCCTCTTGGGCTTATAATAATGTCAGGGAAAGTGAGGGACTGACAACTCACCTCTATGCCCCCTATGAGAGATGAAAATTCTTCCTATACCCTATAAACATAAGGGTTCCAACTCATAAGACAACTCCTAACATATTGGAGTCCTAAAAAAAATGATTATCTACACTCAATGTACCACACACATTTCATGAATGTCTCATAGTCACCAAGCCATATAGTATAATACATCCAGTCTCAAAACTCCAACCATGGTACAACATGGTTCTTGTACTGAGTAATTACAAATCCAAAAATACTAGTGCAATACTTCATGTCATTTGGTTCACATTGGTGAACACGAGAACATGAAAATGGTAATGGATTCATTTAGGTCATAGAGTTTAATCCATAACTCTGATACCACATGTCACAACACTATTGGGGTCAATATAGAAGTACATTTTTAAAAAATTAAACACATATACCAAAAATAAATTACACCATAAGAATTTAAAAAAACTGTATGAAATAATCAAACCATGATAATAGCGAATAAGCATGTTACATCACATATCCTTGATCTCCAATATCATGAGAACACATCATAATGTAAATATAGAAAGTAATTATATTAACTCGATCATGACTGATACAAGTCAATAGCCACCACTGTCAATGTATAATAATAAGAAATTATAACTCTTAATGATAATATTGAATAATAAGTATAATATTATACAATGTTCATAAATAAGATACATGGATCCCCAGATCATGAGTTCCTCTGACTCTCTAATGTATATGGAAATCTAAACTATCATTTCTAATTAAGTATTATTGTGTGGAGGGAGAGCATCATTTGAAATATTTTCCACACCAACCATGGACCAATAATCCCTTACACTAATCCCATTAGAAAATTGCCCTCCCTTCATGAATGAGTACATAGCGACGGTGTGAGAATCTAGATATACAAGCAAGTACTTGTTTGCTATATGATTTTTAAACTAAATATGTAGTGTATCATAGAAAATCATTATATTACAAGATATTGCACAAAAATGTAAATCATAATCATGAAATGATAATGTCTCACTAAACATACATTGTCTAAAAGTTTTACAAATAATAAATAATAATGATCTATAGATCAATCAAATTCATACACATCACTTAATTAAACTGTATTCATTTGGCATTATCATACTAGTAATCCACTGAAGTCTATGTCACTCCTTACTTCATATCAGCAATGTAGATTGTTCAAATACATTTCAACTACAATATTCATTTAATTCACATCATGCTAGCAAACACATGTAACATGTTAAACATAGGAGTAACCAAAGTATACTTTTATTCTATCAAACATATGAATGAATATTACATAAATTTCTATCCCTCACTAGAAATAATGACTATAGTTTATACCACTTGAGTAAATACACATTTAACTATAGATTTTCAGTACCACAATTAGTTCCTAAACATACTACACCCTATTATAAACTATATTATGATAGTCTAGTATTCTAAGACTTAACTAATAGTTTTTCGTAAATAGTCATATAAAGTGGTCTTGAATACATGGAAACATAAGCTTCTATTCAAGTAAGTAGCTATGATGAAGTAAGTTACAATTCCATAAAATAATATACTATCATAATATTTTTTAAAATATCAAGGTTGTATGTATGCATACATAAAGTATTACTAACTGTCACAAAACATATTATTCATAGTAATATGCATACATTTAATAAGTCAAATGTAGTTTTGAGTCTAAACATAACAATTCAATATGTACCATCTAGATATAATATACATTTAAATTATAGTACTCTATGATATCCTATAATATCATAGTTCACAATTACATAAATTTACATAACTAAATTTATGATTTCAAGACTCAAATGACCCAATTACATAGTAAAAATAAAGCAAGTATGGGATTATACCACCCAGGTATACCCTAAGTTTAAACTACATACTAATAGTCAGAAAATATAAGTTATAAACATGTATCATGATGCACTATTATATGCTATATATATGCATTTAAACACCTCTATAAAATATACTCACAATATGTACTACACAAGTATCCACTATTGGTTGTAAATATATCTCAATAGCTTAGTTATGTTATTCTCAAGAGTTAGGTAAGTCATTAACTAAGTTATTCCATATTATTTTATTTACTCAACTTAATTCCTTTTTTAAGTGATTGTTTCATCATGGTTACAATTATGATCCCATGGGCACCTTATGAATTGTTCAATCACTTAGTTATAGGTATAATCCATATATATGTGTACTCATACATGTACCATATATTTATTCATACATGTACCATCTATACGTACTCAAATGATATGAAAATACTATACCATTGTGTTTTTATACTTTTAATCAAGAGATCCTTAAATACATTTATAACTCTAACTAAGGATCTCAAATCACATAACTTATCCCCAGATAATGAAGACCCATGCTAAGTTATAAATATGCATCTATAATTAAATGTTAGATTAGGAACCTAAGACTTTATTTGACATAATTCACAACTCTCGATTCCCATGACCAAGTCTTATATGTTATATTTTCCCATTACTCATAGATTCCTTAGGTGGTAATGTTGTCCATAAATATAAATACATATAACTACGGTTTAAAAGTGTCAATTAGATTATAATATCTATTATATATTGAATTAACATTATTCATATTAATCATCCAAGTCAAAACTTATGATCAAGACCCTCTACAATGGTGTCATATGCACATAAAACATAAATCTCTATTAAACATAGTCCTATAGTTTATAATCATCTAAGTAACTATAGTTAGAGGAGCATACTCCTTTTTTCAAGCATAAACTAGTAAATACTATCATACCTATGTTCTTTATGTGTAAACATCAAAATGTAGCATATATAATTTTACATTGGTACAATGGCTTTTGTACCCCAAGTTATAAAATAAGCATATCATGGTTATCACAAAATAACAAAAGACCACATTTTATATCCCACAAGCTTTAATGATTACTATTTTTATGATCCTGATAATTTATGACCATGGTCCTTTTAATTCAACTATAAAATTTATATATTTTAAAAAAGAATCAAATCTATTAACTATTAATTATTATGTAGTCATATTCAAGTTTGTACACATCCAACATGTATATGCAATCTTAATTCAATCTCATAGGTTTAATATTGCCTGAACTATTACTCAATCCAAGTTAGTTATAAAAGTCATGAACATGTTGTTAGAGGAATATAGATTGGTTTAACTTGCTAAATGGTTTAATTCTGAGGTAATAAACCAACTATACTCATAATTCATTTCCTCAATTAATAAAGAAAACAAAGGGGAAATATAAATCCCCATCATTAAGTTTGATTTATTATTTAAAACCAACATGTTCTTCTAAACATATGACCAACCTACTTGGCATCTAAAGTGAATTACATACTTTTTTTTTCTTATTTGTAATAAGTATTAAATATAATCTCATCTTATGTATACCAAATGCCTCATTGAGAAGTGCTTTTATTGTCTTCCCTTGCCCAGTTGTTAGATCTGTAACTAGTTTATCTAATTAAGAGCAAACTCCAGTGACTTATTAAGTTTTATATAGGCTAATGGTATATTGTCAACTAATGCCATTTCTATTACTAAATTGGCTAGGAATAAAATGTGCAATGATGCCTTGAGGGAGATGGTTATCAATGTTCACTTTTAAAATATAATAATGCCTTATGGATTCATATATCTCTGCATGTAAATTATAAAATGGTTATTAATTATATCAACACCTTAATACACTTGCTTCTAAATATTTTTAATTATAGGTTGATGCCTTTATTCACTTGTTTCTAATGGTATCTAAATCTAATTACAGGTTAATGCCTTATGCACTTGCTAGGTAATTTAGATTGTTGCATACATAGGCCACTAGTATTTAAATTTGGATATGATTAAACACTAAGGCAACAACAAATACTTAAACTAAGAGATGCTATAAATATAATACCAAAAATGGGAATTTTAATGCCTCACTACAAAATGCACATGCTACCCATCTAACATGGTTCGATGCCACACTACAAATAATTATTAAAAATTATAAATTCATATAAATACAATTCTTTATTTTGCATTACAATTTGGTCTATTATCAGGTTGACACCTATCTATATTAATTACACCAAGCATTCTACAATTATATAAAATAGGACTTAAATTTATCAACCAATTCATATACTAATTAGCATTCTATATGTCCCAATTCACTAAGTTACACGCGTAAGATGATAATTTATATATATATATATATATATATATATATATATATATATATATATATATATATATATATATATATATATATATATATATATATAGAATTGTTTTATACTAGTTTCATTGTATGTATATTTTAATTGGATAGTTAATTATAAAGTGAAATCATCAATATATATATATATATATATATATATATATATATATATATATATATATATATATATATATTTTGATGATTTCACTTTATAATTAACTATCCAATTAAAATATACATACAATGAAACTAGTATACAACAATTCATTTTTAGCTATCCTATAACGACTCTATGTCAAGTCCATAAAATTACTAATTGTATAAAAGTCTAGAAAGTCACTCTATGTCAACTCTATGTCAATTAGTTAACTGTTTAGAAACTACATTGGATTTATAAAATAATGGTAACCAAATATATATAATACTCCAACTATCAAAATAGAATTTAACATTTTTATTGTGGCATAAGTGCCTACCTAATACTCCAATTGTGATCTTTGCTTCTTCTCAACAACTCTCTTCTTTTGTGCTCACCTTCTTTATGCTCCTTACCATTCTCTTATTTTTGTCCATTTCCCCTTTTCCTTGCCAAATTCCCTCATTTCTTTCATAATTTTTTTTAATAAAATAAGCATAGCTCTTAATCCTCTAGAGCCTCTTCTCTAATGGAAATCCAATCTTTTCTGCTCACCTCTTCCTCTTTCGGTATAGTTGGTAGCTTTTCAGGTCTCCTGACCTTTTTCTTAGGTTGCATTACCCTTCATGGAGCATGAAGGTTCATGGACTGTCATCCCACATTTCCAAAAGAACACGTGGTTGTAGACCAACTCACTTCATCTTTTTGAGCTTAACGCTTCATCAATGGTGGACCTACAACTTGAAACTTCAAAAAATTCCACTTTTTTTCACCAATTCAGACTTATTAAGACCTAGGTAACAACCTCCATGACTTCATCAAGGATATAAACACTCTGCTTTGTTCAAGAACTGAGTAATTTAATTCTGGTGTGATATCTAGTTTTTTGGGTCTAGTTCATCGCTCGTTCTTACCACTAGTAATTCAAGAATTAACACAATGTAATTCATGAAAAGGATTTAAAATTCTTATTTATAGGATATATAGGGGTTTACCCTTATTAATTCATTTCCTCTCCCTAGAATTTCATATCATAAATGCAAATCCTTTGATGATCTCCATATTTCAAACATTATGTTATGCATTTAATGCCTTAATGGTTGTATCCCATCATTACATTTACATGAATTTTACCCTAACCAACCTTGTCACACTAATGGCCTATCCTTTGTCATGACTTTATTTGAATTTGGAGATAAACCTACATTTTTGGTGTAGTGGAAGACAATTGTTATATTTTAAATTTTTTAACATATGGTAGGAACCATTCCTCAAAGTGCCTCAAATGACTCGTGCACCCTTAATGAATTTCATTCCTTTAGTAATTTCATGCCCATATATATTACATGCCCGATTTAACTTATGCACTTTTTGTTTTTACCACTCATGTATGACTCTTTACTTCACACTAAAATGATTCATGGTCCTCCATGAAAACTACAGAAACAAAATTATAGTAAAGATTAAATGTCCACCACAAAGGCATCACTTTTATTGAAAGTAGTAAACCCTAACCTAATGGCATAATCCTTATTGATTACAATAGTTAAACTATAATAAATAAAAATACGACTGAAGCCTACTTCCATTATAGTTCCCTAGGAAGAATTGACCATCCATTTATTTTAGCCAACAAGCATTGGTAGGATGAATGTTATGTATTATGAATGAACCATCCCAATAGATGCAGAGCTTCCCAGGGTGGTGTGAAAAATTGGAGTCATATAAAAAAACCTTCATGCCTAGAGAAAAGACTTTATTATTTATATGACAATCATACCATGCCTTATGTTTGCATTTATCTACATCCTAGCTCCAATAGGCAAGAAATTGGGTCTCATCTAGTGTCATTAAATCATCTAATCATGCTTTCAAAGATGCCTCATCATCTAGTTTTCCCATGCATGCTATACATAGGGATGGTACTAAGAAATCTAATGCTATAACTGCTTTCTTTCTAAATACTAAGTTAAACGGTGTGCTTTTATTGAGATGCTTGTATGTGGTTCAGTATGCCCAGAGTACTTTAGATACTTTATCTTCCCAATCAATGCCATTAATGTTATATATTTTAGTTAGAGTGATACCAATAAACTCATTGAAAGATTTGGTAGTTCCACTAGCCTATGAGTGATATGGTGTCATCTTGTGTACGTGATCATGAACTCGGCTAACAAAATGTTAATCATCTCATTCAAAAAGTGGATTTCATGATCATTTGTGAGACTTAGGGGAAATTTGAACCATGTTATAATGTTCTCCTAGATGAATTGCATGGTAGTTGCTACAGTATATTACTTTGTTAGCGCATCTTCAGCCTAGCATGTGAGGTAGTCAGTTATAGCAATGATGTATGAAGAACCCGTTCAACATCCTACTAGAGTTATGGGCCCCACAAAATTGATAGCCCATTTTTTGAATGGTTTCTAAGAAGGGATAGGTTACAAAGGCATAACATATCTTTATTTAGGTTTGACCTATGTGATGGTAGATGTCACATTGTCTAATATATGCTTGAGCATCTTTGAATAGAGTTGGCCACCATAGCCCAGCTAGTAACACCTTGTGCGTAGTAGTCTCTCTAGTATAGTTTCCTCTGATAATACCTTTGTGAAATTATCATAGTACCTTAGGGAACTCATGTTTCATTACATAATGATGAAGAACCTCATCATGATCCATTTTATAAGGATCTACTACTATGAGATGATAGGGTGTGGTGCAAACCACAAGTTTTTTTCCTATAGGGTGAGAGAGTTAGGCATAAAACTAGTGTTTAGAAATGCTGTAATATATTCTAGTTCTTTAGGTACCCATGAAAATTGAAAGAGTTATAAGTCAAAAAGATCATCCTGTTTGGCATGTGGGGGTTTCTTGATCTCAATCTAGGATAAGTGATCAGGTCCAAAGTTAGTCTTCCCCGATTTTACCACTACAAAAAATTAAAGATCTTGGAACAAGACAATCCAGTGACAGATTCTTCCATGTAGCACTAGTTTGTTGACAAGGTAATTCAAGGCCTCATGATCTATATAAAATATAAAAGGAGTGCCTAGAAAATACTACATAATTTTTTGTAAAGCGTAGACCATAGACAAGGCTTTGCACTCTATGGTGGTATAAATTTTTTTAGTTAGCATCAAATTCATAATAAAAAATTAAATTGGGTGATCTAAATAACCTTCACCTAGTTGTGCAAGAATTATGCCATCTACCATGCTAGATGCATCAACATGGATATGAAAAGGCTCTGTCCAATTAAGGAATTATAATATAGAAGTAGCAACCAACTTTTCTTTAAGTGAATCAAAATTTGCCTTACAAGAATTAGTCCATATAATCTACTTATTATAATTTAAAAGTTCTTCCATGTGTATAATAATATTTGCGTAGCCATGAATGAACTTTCTATAATAACCCATGTGCCCCAACAAGTTGCACACCTTGTGTTAAGTCTTGGGCACTGATAGATGAAAGATCATAGAGATCTTCACTAGGGCCACCAAGAGTCCTTCCTTACAAATAATATGCTCAAAAAGTATGCCAAAAGGTGTCATGAATATGCACTTCTTTATATTTGAGGAAATTTGTAACACCTAACAATGCTCAAACATGAGTCTAAGAATATTACAATGGTCTTTGACCAACCCATATACCATCTAGTCATCCAAGTAGACTTAGAGGAATTTGTGAATAAAATCTTTAAAAGCTTCAACTGATATCTGTGAAAACACTCTTGGGGAATTTTTTAACCTAAAAGGCATAATGGTATAGGCAAAAGATCTCCATTCTATCGTGAAACTTGTTTTAGAATGGTCTTCCTCAGCTATTTGGACTGGATGGTACCACAAGAATCCATCTATAAAAGAGTACACTTCATAACCAATAACACCTTCTAGGATTTCATTCATGAAAGACATTAGAAAGGGGTCAGTCAAATAGGATACATTCAACATGTGGTAATCCACATAGATACGAATACACCCATCCTTTTTGATATTGATTACCATTAGACTAACCCAATTAGATTCGATAATGGAAGTAATTACTTTGGCATGGAGCATGCTATCAATCTCTTCTTTAACATGCACCCAGATATTAGGGTTCATCTTGTATGGTTATTTTTTCACTAGGTGATCACCACCTATTAGCTTAATATGCATCTTCCCTAATGATGGATGGACTCCCTTCATTTCATTATATTTTCTTGGAAACACATCTTGATATTCTTTTAACAACTCAAATATTTTGGAAATCTCTGTGTCAGTCCAATAGTTTCCAATTATAGCCATTTTTTGTTCTTGTTCTATGCCAATGTTATGTTGAATAGGTTAAATAGGCCCATGATAAGTGTTGTCCATTGGATAACTTATGTCTTAAGTTGGTTTGTGAACCAATACTTGTAGGAACATCTAGATGGTTGGTCATGGGGTTGAATGAAGTATATACTTCACCTTCATCTACTTGGAGGACAAGTTTCGAATTTCCTCAACATATTTATTTATGTTGTTCTTCATCAAGACTTAGTAGTGGTGTCAGAACTAGATGGGTGGAAGGCTCATTGAACAAGTGTAAAGGTTCCTCAAGTTCTTGATGAATATGCAAATATGCCATAGGAGGTCTTTGATGGGATGTGGGTCTCCAATAACCACTTTATGTATGACTTGAAGAGTGAGGTGCAAGTCCTTCCTTGGTGAATAATAAGATAGTGCTGACATCATGTTATCCTTAATGAATATACCATGCCCTTGCCTAAATGAGTAAAGTCCCATAGAATACATGCACCCAAAGGTACTCTAGTAAGTATGTTTCTTTAGTTCACCATATTGTCTCACAAGTCTTAACGTGAGCTTCAAGTACTTTCATGCCACTGTAACTAAGTGTTCCTCTTACCTTATTATTGTAGTGGAATCTATGATAGAGAGTATAACATACTTGATCCTAATTAAGAATGTGTTCTTTATGGGTATGCCACCATCTTAGAGTGGTGGCATAAAAAAGGTGATCCAATGACCTCATTCTATCATTCTTAGTGTTGTATAATTCTTCAATGTGTTGGAAAAAATTACACGCCTCCATTTACCCTTGGAACCATGGTGCTTCATCAAATCTTTCTAGTGGTTATCCTATCAGTGGACTTCTCATTGGTAAACCTATGAGGTGCACAAACTTGTGAAGTTTCAAAAGTTGGTGTGAAAAAATTTCTCTTTTATTGATGGTAATAGACATCCTTTTACTGAGATCATAGTCACTATGGGCCCAATAGTTATGAACATTTCTTGTAGTATCAAAAATAGATTGGTTATCAGTCCATCAAAGAACACCATTTAAGGTTTGATCATGTTGTTCATCATTTCGAGTACTAAGATTATACAAGTGGTTGATGTCTTCATTAAAACTGATAGGCTTGATATAAGGAGGTCCTTGTGCATTATCTAATGGTATTACTATGTGTTGATCAATATTCTCAAAACTAATGTATCAATTTTTAAAGCTCAAGTTGTATGGTTCTCATAGCACTAAAGCCTTCCTTGTAGGGCTGGGTAATCATCAGCTTTATCTAACTCCAAAACATAAAAATCCACTTTGAAGGGAATTCAAATTATGTTGAATGTGGCATTCTCTAAGACTCTAATAGGGTGTGCTTGACTCTTATTTACCATTAATAAGGCATGAGATGAACGTTGTAGGGCTAGAATAAACATTTTGTGACAAGCATCTTTAGTGAGGACATTGAATTTCATGATGGTATCTACCAAAATGTCCCAAATTACCCATCCATTGATGGCAACATAAACCAATATTTCTCCATCTTTCAAGGAAGTAGAGGAACTAGGAGTTTCATAATGTGGAGCATGATTTAAACAGTGGTCTTCACTTTGCCAACCAAGGTGAGAGTGGATTCCATTTGGTGATTAGGATTGAGTCTTAAGACAATCATTGAGATGGGAAATAATGTCCTCATCCAACATACGCTTTCATAGTTCTTGAAAGTCATCTTGTGATATTGGTCAAGGTTTAACTGCCCTTTACATAATAGTGCACTATATTATGTCCTTATCTTTAAGGTATTAAATCTCATCTTAGAGCTATTATATGAGTGCCATCATATCTTTAAGTACATCCTTTTACTATTGGGCATTATGGTACTTTCTAGCTTGTGGTTCTTCCTATTCTACCTTCTTGATCGGATTGGTTATTGATTGACTTTGTCCCCCACTATGAGTGGTAATATTTACTTGTTAAACTATTGGGATGGTTGGGTATGTGAGCCATTATGGTTTGTATATTTGAATCATAGTAGTGATATTTTCATTATGCTCCTTATTGATGGCCTCAAATATTATGACACTCTTCTAGCTAGTGGTCCTTTTAACAAAACATGCACATTGGGTATTCTGGGCAATCCCACTGATACTAGTCTTGTGACCCACATTTGTAACAAGTCTTGGGTAGATGTCATCCACATCCTTGTCCAAATCATCTTCCTCATCCATATTTAACACCATTGTCTTTATTTTTAGTGACTGAGGCTTGGAGCATTCCACAAACTTGAGCTTCATGCATGTCATTGATCAACCGATAGTCATTAGTATAATAAGTGTAGGCATGACAAATATTAAAATACTCAGACACCTTACTGTGTGTATCTTGATGAAAAAGTGGATAAGAACAAACACTGTGTTCCTTATGGCACATTTCACATGATTGTTTATGTACCATGTAGATAATCTTATACGAGTAGTTGCTTTATATATGTCCTTCATTTTCACAGTTGGTACACCAGGCACTATTGTGTGTCTCATGTCTATTATTTTCCATAAAAATTTCAAGTTGTGATGCAATGAACACTATATATAACTCTATAAATGGACTAATTTTTGTGTCAATGCTTCTAACCAATTTATTGAGGAGAGCAGCTTCCAAAGCCTCACATAGGCTAGTGAAGGTTTATTGTGATAGAGTTCATAAAAAAGGGAGTAATAGTCCTCCCAAATATCATTTTGTATGTTGAAAACAATTTATTTAGAATGATAATTTATAAATTAAGGTTTTTAACTATACACCATACTCATGTACGCTTTCTATAAATTCCTTGCTTTATGTCCTTTAATGTTGCTATACTCTGCTACTCAAACTCAATAATGTCAAATTCTTACAGGAAGGTTATTTTGATCTGATCATAATCAACCACTACTTTTTGAGGGGTTAAAATTTCAATACCACTTATGTGAATGCTCTAAAATCATAGTTATAAACTATATATCCTTACGTTTAGAAGACATGATGAGTCACACTCTTTAAATCAGTTTGCACTTGTAGACATGCTCTTTTACATTCTCTACCCCTAAGTATTCATGTAAATGTAATGCCATATCATAGTAGACCATACTAGGTTGTGATGGTTGAATAGGTGGTTGCTGGGAAGATCCATCCCATGTTCCTTGAGGAGGGGGTCTATTTCCTCTTGCTCCTCCTCTAGCACCTCTAATAGTAGTGCCCATGGAAAGAGGTGTGGTAGCAGGTTGGTTATCCATGTTTGGGCTTGTATTCTGGCCTTGAGGGCTAGACCCATTAGACATCCCAAGCTATGCCATAGAATTCACTTAAAGAGAGAAAGATAATGTAAAATCTAAAATGAGCATCTAATGGTGTAGTTTTAATCTACCTTACCAATTCAGTTTGTGACTCTGAAATATCTGTATCCCAATTTCATATACATACTTTGTCTGACTCAAAGGCATGAGTACACACTATGCTGGGGGAGCCTCATTGAATTAGACTTGTTTCTATGACTCTTGTAGTCTAGCTCATTCTCTTTCATCAGGTAGAAGTTTCAAATAACATAGCTTGAAAGTGATGGGTTCCTCATGCATGTTTGCTTCCCTACAATTACTCACAACACTCCTAGAGGTCTCTTGGTCTCTTCCCACCCTAATAACTCTCATGATTATTTACCAAGCTTCATCATACTTCTATTTCTATAATGCTCACTAGCTTTCTACCATGTTAAACTCATAATCTTCAATCAACCCATAGTCTCCCCTTCTAAATGTGTAGCTCATGTGCGAAAGAATTTAGCCCTCTATGGGTATAGTTTAAAATCTAAGGTCAAAAAATAATTTATTAATTTTGAAGGAAAAATTATGAGATAAAAACCCCTCAGCTCTTGATAAAATTGGAATTAGGCTTCTTAAGACATGAATAGGTGGTCATAGCATACTCCAAAATGTAGCTATTATGAACTCCTCTCCACCAAAAGTTTACTACTCATATCCATAGAAATCTAAGTTGTGCTAAAATCCTTTATCCTTAGAGCCTCTAAGGCTACCTCCTGCTTAGGTTTTTGGATCCTCCCTGAACATATGCTATTATCCAAGCATGTAAGAGAACTGGGACCTCAGAAAAGAAGGTTTCATACAAGGGATTATAGAGATTATGCTCTACCCACTACCATGTAGATATTCCTCGCTCAAGATATGGGACTTAAAAGTTGCCTTCAACACTAGTAACCCATTATTATATATTTTCAAGTGTGATGCACTCAAATATCTTCTCATGACTGTGCTTTAAGTGCTTCATATCTCAAAAACATAACCAAAATTTTTGGTTATTATCATTAATTCTTATTTTGATGCTGAAGTCTATTCTAGCAAGCTAGCGCACTGAAACTATCATCTAAGATTTTGGTCTTACATGCTCAACTAAAATGTGCAGCAAAAGACCAATTATCAAAGGTTTTTCAATATAATATTAAATGGGTGTCCATGCCTCTTTACATAGTTTCAAAAAAGGATTATGTAACAATATGAGTACATTAATATTATCCTTCTATTTCCATAAATGATTATTAACATTGCTACACATCACATATATTATCTATTACTACATATTCCATTAATCAAACAACAAATTGATAAACATTGATATCTCCTATTATACTTAATGATAAAAGGGTAAGGTTTTATCATATATTTCTCTCTAAAAGATCATCCTCGTAATAAATTAAAATATGGGTATTTATACTTGTTTAACCCTGACCAAGTGTCATGATTATAAAAGACATAAAAAGACGGTGCACAGACTCTCAATAGATTGAGAGTCATGGCTTTTACAATGAGTTCTTCCTATAGACCCAATTTCCTACACCCCTTAGATCCTCACTCTATGATATATTGTGGTGGCCATGTGTGAAGTTCCTTGCAGGTAGGTGTAAACCCTTTGATTGATAAGATGAAAGTTCCCCACATGAATCATTCTCCTATGTTCTCCTACTTCCCAAGAACTTTTCTTCCTATGTGCTCCACTTCCCATGTGCTCCCTTAGTCTTCTGATTTTGTTCTAAGTCCTATGTTCTTAGGTTCCTTGTGACATGTTCTCTTTTGATTGGTTCCTCTCAAGTTGGTTCTCTTATGCCATTATCCTATGATTCCCAGTAAGTCTCATGTCATGATGCTTCTATACCTACCAACTACGCACCATGGTCCTTCTATTCCATGTCAGTCTTACACCAAAATGGGACAATGGTCCTTCTACACCATCATAGTATTTCATGCCAAATTAGGTTATTACTTAATCAAAATTTAATGGCAAAAAACTTATATACATGTTCATATTTATGACTTATACGGCTAAATGTGTTGAAGTGTTTCATTTTTAGTGGGTTTGTTATATATGTATCATGTCTTAAGAAAAATATCTCATACTTAATTAATTTCTTATACCATCTCAGAGGTCATCCTTTCCATGTGGCATCATTTCACTCACCCCAAGGAATAGGTTAAAAATTTATCCCACTCACTGAACTTCCTAAAGGTGATGCTAGTAGACAGATTTGTATGGATAATCTTGAGCAAGTGGAGAAACAAGAACCATCCATGTTTCATTGTCCTACTCACTCGAAAGCCTAGAGGTGATGTTAGTAATAGTATTTTTATGGATGATCCTAGGAAAGCAGAGCAGTGAGATCCATCCATGTGTCATCATCTTGCTCACCTTACATCTCAGAGGTGATGTCAGTAAAAAGATTTGTATAGATGATTTCAAGCAAACAATGTAACGAGAATTTAGTGGAATAACAAGATATCACTCATCCTAATATCCCTCAATCCATGCATGGTGTATAAATCTTAATGTTTTACTAGAATGGTAAGATACTACCACTTGTCACCATATCGCTAATTTGTGACCCTAAGAAGCAAAGCATATAATATCACATCTCAACCACCAGCTAAACAATCACACCTATACATGTGTAATCTAAAGCCACGTAGGCAAAATGTCAAAGATACATTAATAATTTTGAAAGAGTGAAAAAGAGAGATTTGTCATATTAGGATGACTAAGCATCTAAGAACATGAAAAAAAATCCACATGTCATTAAAAGGCTATGGAAATTTAGTTTTATGAATTTCAAATGAAAAGATTAAAAAAAGAAGGTTTTGATACACTCAATTCATAAGAACTAAAGAATTAATGCATTCAATTCTCACATCTAATTTATCCAAAATAATATATTTTGAATTACCATTTTCAATCTAATTACATCACCTCCACACTATGCAGTGTATTATAAATCTTGAGTCCAAGTGCAGACTACAAATCCATAACTCTATTATAACCAATGTTTTATAAGGCTTTTTACAGAGCAAATTTTTTTTAAACAACATAAATGAATTCCTCATATCACATCTTAATTCCCTTTGCTTACTCAATTTAAGGCCCAAAATAATCTATATATACAACATTTTCGACAAAGGATTTGAACCATGAGTTCAAGCATTATTTACAAAATTAGGATAGGGTTGAAGTGATTGAGCCATACAAGGATGGGGACCAACTCTCTCTCTCTCTCTCTCTCTCTCTCTCTCTCTCTCTCTCTCTCTCTCTCTCTCTCTCTCTCTCTCTCTCTCTCTCTCTCTCTCTCTCTCTCTCTCTCTCTCTCTCTCTCTTCACATGAAAATATAGAGATGATCTCCTGGACATTAAGGTAGTAGATCTTCATAATGCAATAACTAAAACATAGGTAATGCACTGCATTGACTTACTATTTAATTTATTCTTCAATGGCAAGGTTACTATAAAAATATTATATTTTAGACGGGGTAAGACTTTAGTATTGTATATCAATGGTAAATAACTTTGAGAGGTATTATAGGGTTTTTATGCTAGACATGGCATACAAGCAGGACATGGTGAACTCATGGCTTCAAACCCATAACATCATTATAAAGTTACAAGAATAAGCTAGAAACCCAAGCAAATTCATAGTTTAAAGCCCTAATTTTACCATTCCCATAGAAGTCTTTAGGCCAGGGGTGAAAATTGCCATGGCCTTTCTAAACAAGATATGTGGTGGTTTGACTATCACTTATGCCAGTGAGGTTTGAACCTACCTTTGATAGATATCATTTTGACTTCTAGAAAAATTATATCCCTAGTGGAGATCATTAGCTCCAAATTACTTTCAAAACTCACCAATCTTGGGAGCTCCCCTAATGGAAATTTCTATATGATGTCATACATGGTGGATGTAGTGACTAGAACCGTGTATGCATCCCATGATCAAAAATTGGTGACCATCCATTGAGTACCCCAAGAATAGGGTATGTGAAAAATTCAATATTATTCATGTACACAAATTTAGGAGGAATATGAAAAAGATAACTAAGACCTTTAAACCCATAGTGTATCAAGATATATATGGGAATAATATGCAAAAATTATCAAACATAATAAAAAATACCTTTCATAGTATAGGACTAGCTATACCCCAAGTAGATAGTAATCAGAATTAAGGGCACAAAGGTACATTCCTTATACCTTCCAAAGATTATGCTAAATAAGGTAGCTAAGCTTGAAATTTATGCTCATTTAGATGATAGTATTGATACTGATTTGAAGAATGCTAAATAGGCAACCCTCCATCCAACCCCTCTCAATTTTAGAAAAATCCAATACACAAGGTGGGATTACCTATAAAAATTATGGGGAAAATTAGGACACATTATAGGTTTAAGCACGTAGTTTTCAGACATTAGGATCCCAGAGCGATTGTCAGTAGACACCGTGTGAAATTATGAAATAAAAGTGAGGATTAACTATTGAGATAATTCCTATAACCATGACAACATGTTCATGAATTTTGAAGATGAATCTGAAGTGGCTATCAAGAGGCACAAAGCTAATATGTCAATGATTGTGGTGTATAAAATCCAATATGATCCTATTATCACCATTAAGGATGTAAAACATATTGAGAAGTAATAATGGGTTTCTAAATACATTCATGGACCCCATCCTTAGGCATAAGAGGGAATAAAAGAATAAATTGGCCCATATGGGGTAGCTCATATTGAAGAGAGAGATGGGAGTGCTTCAAATTCTCCTACACACATAATTTTTGCTACCTCTCCACAATATAGAGTTGAAGAAGAAAGGTCTACAAGTCCAAATGGAGTATCTATTATTTCAAATGTTTCCCCTCCTTCCACTAACTATTTCACAACAAGTAACACTTCATTTATGTTTGAGGTGCATGCTACTTATATTTCTTTGACAATGCTAGCACTATTAGCTTAGACTACTTGTCATCCCACTTCACCATTATCATTCTTCCAGTATAAACTACTCTTGTCACCCTATCATTACCTATAATCATCATTACTTCATTGTCTACTCTACCTATTACTAGGCTGACCTCCATTACTACTAATATAATACTCACATATACAATGAAGCCCAAGATCCCACTTGTTTCTCCCCAAAAGCTGGAAGTAAAATAAGAACCTGCATAAGTCCCTAAGTAGGGAGGTGGTGGAAGGATGGGTACAACAAGATCATACCCAATCATAGTATATGATAGTTATGAATAAGATAAAAGATAGATAACTAAAGAGGAATTTGTATCAGGGCTTGAAACTAAAATGTCATACTCAATCAATGAGACTATAGAGTAAGATCTAGTAGACAAGTGTCTATATGAGGAAAGAATTCAATAAGAGAAAATAGAATTGATAGATGAATCTAAATATATCAAAAAAAGTGATTTTAGCTTAGTTACTACTAATTTATTATTAGATAAAGAGGGATATGTGGAAGGAGAGGCAAAATCAAAACTATAAACTAAAACACAGGGCCCATTCCCTAGTACACTTGAGGTTCTCTACCTCCAACCACCATAATAATTAGCAACTAGTCATCCTTTGGTTTTAAGTCTTACAAGTTCCTATTCTATAGCTACTTATTCAATTTCAATAGTAAATATTGGTTTTATAGCCTCCATGTCCACCACTACTATGAATGATGAGGTTGTTTATACCTCTATTAGAAACTATGTACACAATATATTACACACCTCATTAACCTTATCATTTTTCATTAGAATTAGTCCTCACTCTCCTAGGCCTAGCACATGGGGACATTTTGAAAATGTAGTGTCTACCTCCATTTTTGACACACTAGACACTCCTCCTAGGATGATTACCAATATAGAGATGCTTATTAGCCAAGACACTCAGTCATAATCACTAGTAGTCCTAGTTAGCAAGGCATATGGGAAGCCTAAATGAATAATAGATAAACTAATCCAAAGATAGGTTACTAACTGGAGGAAATCAATACCTCCATTTCCTATATTAGGGACATCTTCCCCCATGGCTATGTTACCCCTTGAATCATCCTTTTCAATCACCAAAGATTATCCAACACAATTAGTAGAGCTTATAGAACAAATAGAGAAACCATTTTCTTTGGATATTCTCTCATGGATTAGTCAAGTACAACATCAATAAGAAACATGAAGGAAATATTTGGTAATACATGAGAAACGTACTATCAAATTCCATTTTTACAAACATACTAATACTTTGAGAAAATTCAAGAGGAAAATTATAGTTGTTGAGGGTCAACAAATAGAGTTAGAGAAAAGAGAATACATTTTTTATGTAACTTAAAGAAGGAAGTTAAATCCTTCAAACCCTTATAGAATCAAGGAAGATTTGTATAGTTTCATAGATGCAACAAGAAGAGTTATAAAAGAAATGTTCAAACTTTTTGATCAAGTTGTACAAAATCAGCTAGAGGTTAGCATAATCCAAGCCCCAAAGGAGATAATATATAGTTTATAGGGGATATCAAGGAAGATTTTTGACACCATTGAGTCAATACAGTCTGCAAAGAGCACTTCTAAACCCAAATGGTGATATATTCTACAATTATTTAATAAAATAAAAGATATTGATGGTAAGATTTATTTCCTCAATCAAATAACTAGGAATATAGATTATACTCATTTAAATCTGATAACTATAATTGATGTTGCATGGGCCCATAATTTTTTAACTATAAATTGAGATAGCTTTCTTGAGAGGCACTAATAGATGTGAGCCCCTATTCATCAGTATGTAAATTGGGAAAGAGAGACAAATGCTATCCTAATAAACTTAAGAGTCACTAATGTAAACACATAGTATGGGTAATGGGTACCTAGGTTAGTCCTTGAAAATCTTCTATGAGTAGTAGTAGATATATTTAAAGTCAAGATAGAAGGCACCATCTACAAAACTAATGATGAAATATTGTAACTAGTAAATTCTTCAAGGGACAAGATCATAGGAATAAGGGCCTTGAATGTTGAGGTTACAGTTACACTAGGCACCCATAAAAAAGTGATTAATAAGATTCCATAATTATTGAAAAGTCCATTATGTGATTTTGAAACCATTGATATAGACTTATATCAGATTCATGATCTCTCTATTAATAGGGAAACAACTAAACAAAGAACAACAAAACTATACGTCATACCTACTTTACCTCATACTACTCAGCTTATTAGGTACATACTAGCGCACACTCAAACTGGGCCTAATTACATCTCAATTCTAGCTTCTACTTTAGGATTATTTATATTTTCAATGACTACTTCAGCTATAATTTTGGCCCCACCATCTCCACCATCTTCCTTGGCTAGTGGTGACACAACATCACCAATATAAAAACAAATATGTATTTTCATGTTCTGACTAAGTCAGAGCTTTGGTTTCTGATATGTTTGCATGTATAGATTGTCATTTTAGGCTTAAAAATATATTTTGAATGATCAATGTTGTACATACATCCTTACATGAAATGTGTATGCAAGTCCTATTTTTGGTTATGTATGTTTAGACTTTACTTGAGAGATGAGGCCTTCCCTATCACAAGTCTATTTATACTTGTAACCTCCCATTCCCAAAGGGAGAAATTGTTTTGCATGCTAATATTAATTTAAATTTTTGAGAAGTTTTGTTATTTTAATCTTGATGTGCAAATATTTATTCTTCTACAATTCTATCGGCCGTGTAAAAAGTGTTATCATTATGGTATCTTAGTTCTTTGATTTTTCATGATTTATCTTTTCAATAGACTGATTCACTTTAAGATATAACTTATTTGAATTCCTTTTTCATGCTTATTATAATCCTCCCTTATAGATGTGTAATAGCAATTTGACAAACGTGACAAACTTTGGTTATATATGTTTAAATTTAATATGTTTTGGTTCCCTTTGAATTCTTACTATTTTTATTATTGGTATGATACTTCATCTTAAAAAAAATATTAGTATTATAATTTATTGTCTTACCTTAGTTCAAGCACTGGTCTTGAAAATTTTTCATCTTATGTGGTTTATAGGCCTCTTTTCTACCCTTCCTTTCCGTCTTTTTGAGTTTATTTTGGAATTATTTCCAACCTTAGTTAGAGCCATCATACTTCTACCAATTTCAAGTATATATAGGTTCACACATAGCCAATCCATCTATGGTAAACAATTTTTATCACTCACCACTATTCTACAAATAGGTTAACATTATAAAACCAAATACCCTGCAACTCATGCCTTGGAGTGAAATATTTTAGCAGTCCTAAAATGTTAGAGGCTACCTCTTAAAGGTATTTATAGTATGAATAAAACCCACATCAATAGGTACCATCCTCAAATACATCCTAATCTCGTAATGATCTCTACACTCTTCAGTGTATGACTGTCTTCTCTAGCAAGAAATACTACTGAAATCAACAATCTCAAATGTATACTCTTCAACTCAGATCTTATTTTTTCTTCATTTTTTCTTTTCACTTCAAAAAAATCTAACTCGTTATGTTTCATCTCCCATAAATTTCCCATGTTTAAACAATTTTGGTTTTGGACACTAAGTGAAAAATTAATGTCCCTCAATGAATACATATGAAAATGAGAATTGAATGAATTATCTTAACTTCTTTTGTGTTTCATGTATGAAAACCCATCTCTTTTCACAAGTAAGAATAGTTGTGATGGTTTCAAAACCACCACTTAATTTTTCAAAACCACATTCACATTTGAAAATTTTCTATTTAAGGTTGATAAACTACACTTGTGGTTGCAAAACTAGTAGTCTCTTAAACTAGCAGTTTACAACCATGTAAAGTCATCTAATTTTTTGAAGCCATAAATTTTACATATGAAATTGAAATCACATGCCATTTATTACAAATTAAATAAATTTTAAGAGGAATTCAAATGTGTATTCTAAAGGTAATTTTGATGAAAACCATATGTTTTTAAATTCCTTATTAAAAAATTCACTCTTTTTAGGACATGGTTTGTTGCAAATACCCATGTCTAACATCTGATGATCTTAAAAACTAAATATAATGATTTTATTGACCAATTTTTTTGATCATATGCCCCTAATTTTAATTATTTTTATCCCATGAGATATATTTAAAAAATAAAATGAGATTTTACAACCTATCTTCTCAAGTGGGATACCAATTTTATTATCCTCTTGGATTATACCTTGTTCTTCTCTCTTGAAGAGTGAACTCCTAGGTATGAAATTTTTAAACAAAGATTGAAAAATATTCCATAAATCCTTCCAATCTCTTATAAACTACCTTGTTACACTATTTTTTTTATGGGTCTTCTTGTTGGATTGGCATCTTAGCCCTTTGTTTCAATACACATGCTTGTTTAGACTAGGTTGAAGATATCCATGAAGAGATGTTTATAAAACATTTTCCTTGTGAAAAATTATTTCAAAAATTGAAGAAACATATTGCATTGCTTAAATGGTGTTACTAAAAATAAAAATGTTTACAAATTGACCTTATCCTAGATTTAATAATTTAATAATGCAAGATATACGGATTGAAACATATGATTCCATTTACCATTTTACCATATCTTATGGAATAATGTTGTGGAATGTATATGGTTATAACATTTCAAAACTTGTTTCAATATATAGTCTATAAGTAATAGATGATCTAATTTTAAAAACTTATGTGATGACTAACTTGGCCACCTCCACCCATTTCCCCTAACCACCACTCTCCCCTCCATGACCAATGAATTCTTGACATAGCCTCCCCTCCACCCTTCTCCAAGCCCACTAATAGCCTCTGCATTGTTGTCATCTCCCTTCCCTATCCACCCCTTTATGTGCACCAATAACTCCACTCCTCCGCATCACCACTACATCTCCCTTTTGCATCCACAACTGCCCCTTATGCCTCAGTTTCCACCCTATGGCCACCAACTCTTCTACCTCATGTTCTCATCACTTCCTTCAAACCTCCCTACCTCCATTGCCCATGTCTCCACCTCTCATCCTTGCTACTCCCCACTTTTCCAAACCACTTCACAACTTTCACCCCCACCATCCTCCCTTTAAACATTTAAAGAAATTTGTGTCATAGCTATATTAATAATGCTCTTATCTACATATTGTAGTGATCAATTCTACTCTGTTTGTCTCCCCTTAATTAATTGATAAGATCTCAACAAATTTTATGCTTGAACCTTCTTAAATGATGATTGGAGAACCGAGTATTTTGTTCACAAAATAGTAGACACTTACCAAACTAGTTTGTCATTTTTTTGTAGTTTTATTCTTTACTTGACTATCAAATTTAGGGTCATCATCTACTAATAACATCTTCTTTTAAAGGGATAAGTCCCAAATTTTATGTCAGACTGTATGATCTTGAGACTTTGTGAGATCGTTGCTTGACTATTATATGTCATTGGGCTCTAAACTCATGAGATGCATACACATATCACAATCTTAAAAATTTAGGGCTAAGAAGACTTCAAACTTGTAGATTTCTAATTATCGAGTCCAAAAGTGTCGATATGCTAATACGCTAATGAAATGGATGCCCAAATAGATTCCACCTATCAAATTGCTCATGACTTCTTCCCTTGATCTATGTTTGCCACTTGTCATGTTAAATACGACATGCCAATTATCTATTTTTTCCCTCGACTGACATTTGATGTCATGAAACATATCTTATTAACCATCACCTATCATATTAACCTTACTAATTTTCACTTTAATGGCTTGCTACTTGTCAATTTGAATACAACTTGTTCTATTGACTATAAAAGGCTTGGGATATTGAATGGAACTTTATATATATAATAATCTCAAAGACCAAGTCCAGGAGATGGTGTTCGGTGGTATGATCTTGGGATCTAGGAGATTATTACTTGCTGGTTATACACTATGTCTTGACTCAGCTTGAGCTTCTATGATGTTGCCACATAGAACCATCGTGTGCCTTTGTGCTCATGGATTTTTTTCACATAAACATGTGACTTCTTCCAGGCCCTAACTATCCAATATTTGATACTTATCATGAACTAGGAGGTCAAGTTGGTGGAAAAATTTATGAATTATGTGTTGCTCCCCTGAGCTCCAAATGCTTGAGATGTAACTACTTGCCAAAATCTTGGTAAGTTAGGCTAAAAAATACTTCAGTACTATAGACATTTATTTACTGAGTCCTTGGATGTCATAGATTACTACATGTGGATGAATTAGATTTCTTCAGTGTTCACAAAACATTAAAATAATGAATTGTGTAGTATGAGTCACTGAGATCTTGATAGATAACGAATATCGATAGCTTAGTGTCTTTTATAAATTTGAGAATAAAGATAAAGCAAAAGTAGACTAAAAAATCCATAAACAATGCCTAATTTTAATGTAAACTTGACCAAACAAACACCAATTTGAGTGGAATAAATTGATTTTACAGTCAAATAAACATCTCAATATGCAAACATGATCATTTAGATTAAAATATGAACTAGATATGCATGAATCATGATCATAATATAATCAAAAAGTTCAATAATGAAACACAAGGCAATTTTTTAAAAATAAGACCACTTGAATGAATGACAAACATAATGTATCAAAGCTCATAGTTTAAAATCAAAAACTTCTATCTAGGGAAATGAACAATGAAAGGAGCATACAATAATACACATTTTACTTGACTTTGGAAATTACATGAAGTATATAGCTCAATGATGATTGAAAATATGAATCAATTTATAAAACATCAAAATGTTAATTTTGGTTGATTGAACTCTAGACAATGATTGTCTAGTCATTATGAATACATAGTCAATCAGAAGGTTTTTAAGTTATCCAAAAACATTCGTAAGTTTGTAAGATTGAGATGGGGAATTTAGCTGAAACGAGTTAAGCAACATTCAAAATGGTGACCATATAAGCAAGTGAAAATAGAAAATTAAATAACCATGCTATAACAAATGGGTCCCCATATATAAATTCAAAAGAATGGGGTGTGTTGGACCCAACAAACATATGTCTCTCTTTGATGTGATTTAAAATTTATCAACCTTCTCCCCTCCTTTTGTAGAAATTCTTATAGAATTCTTTCTTTCATTTCGATTACATTAAAATTTGTAGAATTGGAGAGAAAAGTTGTAATAAATAAAAGGTAAAGGACATCTAGGAGGAAGAATATATGATCTTGCTAGAGTTGAGGTAGGATGTATTATGTCTCTTACATATGAATGTGCAAGAAATTTTATGTCGTGTGTGTATATTCTTGTATGTGTATAATCTTGGGGAAAAAAGGAAAACATTTTTTTGCTAAAGATCTTGTTGTAGAATTCATGGATGTAAAGGAGATACTAGAGATTCCAAAAGCTACATATAAATCTTCATCTAAGAAAATGGGTATCCTTCTTAAGAGAAACACATGTCTTCCTCATGTCTTCCTCTATGCAGATGTGTACGCTGTTGGACATATGGCCTATCATATTTTACTTCACTCTCTTCATACATTTCCCTAAAGTATTAGAAGTCATATTACGTTTGGGATTGTGTGAAAATTTCTAGGCAAAATTGTGAATCCTTCAATAAGCTAAATTCATTTTTTGTATGTATTTATTTTTATGAATGTGTGTGGATCTATTTAGGGTAACCTCTCAAACATGGGGGTTGATGAATACTGTAGATACTTAATAACATCATATGGATGGGAGGTGGATTTTTACATTCCTACCTGTTGAGTTATATTTGATCTAGAGGATGTTGACCTATCACCCAAGTACTCTATTCTTTTTTATTGCGGTGTTATAATCTATCATTTTGACCATTGAACTATCAAAAAATATTTTATAATATAAAAGAAATATGGTAACTCTCAAATAAATAAATAAATTTTCTCACACACATATACCTCATCTTCTTTGCTTTAATATTTATTTATTTTGTTAACCAAATGAAGATCCGGTTGATATATTTTATTTTTAACTGGTCGGGTTGATATTCGAATTTATGAGCTTTGTTTTTCAATCCAAACATTTCAACTTACTACCCTGTTTTTATAACTATATCATTTTTTGTTAATATGCTATGGCATAATCATGTTTTATTCTATCAACGTGCATATTTTTGTGTCGAAGCAGTAGATATCCAGGACAGTAAAGAAGAAAGAGAGGAATAATAAGCATAGTGAACATTTTGTAGCGATTGCATAGACGTTAAACAGAAGCTAATAATAAGAAAGAGTATAGGATGAAATGAGATGAATGAGCTTGAACAGTACAAATAGCAACCACCGGGAGACGATTTCTTTTGTAATCGATTTACTGTGCGGTCTAAAATTCAGCCATATGTTTTAAGTTAGAGGTGTTATGGATTCACTTTCCAAACCATACCGCCGTAACCAAATTTTATGTCATTCGCTTGGTCTTCGCTTGTTGTTTTACTTATTGTGTCTGTTGTTTGAAGAAATATCAATTAAAACACGGTATTTACTTTGAACTTTCTGCTTACCGATTCTAGGTTGAACGGCACTCAGCGGCGACATGTATTCCTTTGGACTCTCTGCTTACCGATTCCACTGTACGTCCTTTGAACAGTTGGACTGTATTCAGACGCATCCATTTCAATATCGTTGTTAAAACAAACCAAAGCAATGCGTACTAAATGCGTTGAAGCCAACGGTACTCAACAATGTGTATGGTTGAGGACCGAACACGGTATTTCCTTTGATCTTTCCGATTACCAATTCCATTGACTGGAAAAAAGGAATCGTTGCTTTCTATCTTTTTTTCTCTGTTCTGTAATGAATAATGTTTTGGAATGTATACGGTTGGAACATTTCAAAATTGGTGGCAATGTCTTAAGAGACGATCTACTTTTCAAAATAAAAAAGTCAGTAGGGATTTAGAACCACAAGTCGAGGGAAGCTTTATCTAAATGCTTTTTTCAAAACTTGTGTGCTGAGTAACATTATAAATAGCAATCACATGAGACGATTTCTTTTGTAATCGATTGACGACTTAATTTCAAATTGTAGCATCTGAAGTAATCTGCATTGTCCAAATAACCATGAAAGCAAAAAAAATAGATTCGTAGAATGGTGAAGCCTGCAAATGCAAAAGTGGTGGACTATGATAATACTACTTATGTGCTGAGTAACATGGACATATACCAGCACGATTCGCATGTGAAGGTGATTTATGTTTACGAAACTCCCGCACTACCATTAAGTAGGTTGGAAGAAGGGCTCGCCAAAATGCTTGTACATTTTAGAGAATGGGCGGGCGGACTCAGCAACGACGAAAGTGGTCGGCCTGCTATTTCTCTTACCAACGAGGGCGTAGTTTATATAGACGCAACCGCAGATGGGAACTTGTCTGTTTCCCTGCTTATATTTCGTGCTCCTGAATCTGCCTGCCAACTTTATCTCACAATTTGTTCCTTCCACCCAAGGGGTCTCCGAGCTGCTGTTTGTTCGGGTAAAAATACTTTTAAAGATGCAATGCAATTACATTATAAAATCAGATTTCTGAGAATAAATTGTCTACAAAATTGTTGGATCAATGCTTCTTAAATCATCGTCTTTATTTTTTTGTTTAAAACATCAAATTTACAGTTCTCAACATAATTTTCCTTCCCTGATGATTGTTAGAACAGG
Source organism: Torreya grandis (assembly GCA_037957365.1). NCBI lineage: Eukaryota > Viridiplantae > Streptophyta > Pinopsida > Cupressales > Taxaceae > Torreya > Torreya grandis. Next base: position 2,711,561 of record JARHVA010001996.1, on the reverse strand, counting down.
GCAATCCAATAATTTTATACAGTCTATTCTGGGAAATCTCATTTTTATTCCCATAGACTGAAAAAATCAGAAATCTTTTATATATGCATATATATTTTGCATGCTATTTGTTTAAAGCAAATCATATTTTAGTAAGTAGAGCTTGAATGGATTTTTATCTTTGAAGGGTTTTGGCAGATTAATTAATTTCATGATTTTCTGTACTTAACTCTTCATCTTTTTTAATTATTTATTCAGTTGACGCGGTTTCATTATGGGGGATTGATAGTAGGCATAGCATGGCATCACCATATTACAGACGCAGTTGGAGCAACCGCCTTCATGACCGCCTGGAGCCAAATAGTAAGAGGTCTTAGGGTCGACCCCCTTCCTGTCCGTGACCGCTCCCTTTTGGCATCTAGGACTCCGCTCCGATCCATCTATCCTCATACCGAGTTTGAAGCTCCCCTTTATTTACCACAAAGTAAAGAATCTGAAGCCCTTCTGTCAGAAACCTTTCATTTCAATGTGAATGTGTTGAAGCAGATCAAGCAAAAGGAATCCTCCACCAAGAACGGAACGCCCCTTTCTTATACCACATACGAAAGTCTGCTGGCCCATCTCTGGAAATGCATTTCTGCAGCACGAGGACTAGATGAAGAAGCCATAACAACCGCTTTTATTCCCGTGAATGGACGAAATAGGTTTCATCCTCCTTTGCCTGCTGAATACTTTGGTAATGTCGTCTCAGGTGCTTCTTGTACAGTGACAGCTAAAGACGTTGCAGATCAACCACTGGCGAGTTTGATTCACAAGGCAATAGCATAGACGGATGACCACTACATACGTTCCTCCATAGATTTTATAGAGTTGAATCTATCAAAGTTATGTAAAAAAGAAAACTCCACTACAACACTTACCTGAGGCTCTAACTTGCTGGTGTCTAGCTGGGTGCACCTCCCTCTGTATGATTTAGATTTTGGCTGGGAAAAACCGCTTTTCGTTGGCCCTTCCCTCAATCCAGTCGATGGGATGGCGTTCTTGGGTCCTTCCTATACCAAAGATGGTAGCATAGATGTTTTCCTAAATTTGTTCCTCTCTCACATGCTCAAATTTGAACAGCTCTGCTATGAGATATGATATGTACTCCTTGATTAACTCGATATGCTATTCATAATCTAATCAAAATAAAATATTGACTTTTTTCCTTTGATGCTGACATTTACTTTGTTTCTATGCAAGATTTGTTGATTTTTTTAGCTGGCCGGTTGAAGATCTCACATGCATTATAGACAGAAAAAGAAAAAAAAACCACGACTCTGAAACATTTACACTTTTTTCTTTTTTAGTTTTACAAGGAATTCATTGCCATATCCTCTTTTCCTTTAACCTCCATCTCAACCATTATTTGTGTCTCTTAATCTTTTTAAAGATATATCTATTAAATTGATTACACAAATTCTCATAAACTAAAACTTGAGAAGCAAGGATTTGGCATACCCATATTGATTATTACAACAAAGTCAACTGTTAACAAACCTAAACATAATTAGATAACATCGAGCCCCATTTAAAAATAAGTGTAATAAATTATTATAATATCTGATTTGATATGTTCAAATTATCATTCTCAATGAGAAAGCCCATCTATATCTCCATAAAATTGTTAGCACTTATAATCGTTGTATGAACATCTATATCTATTCACAATCCTTACTACATATCAATTATTGTGGTCACATCACTTTCAAGATAATCATTCCTCAACACATTCTAGAATGAAAGATTTTGAAATTTTGATATAGCCACTTCAAAAATAAATCTCCTATACAACTGTTAAGATATTAATTATTAACATTTTAATTATTTATGTGATGAACAAAAACAAAGCTATAATAAACATTTGATTTAAGTGTAAGGATTCTCATTCTCTCTTACATTCTGTTAAAAGAAAATTGTAATGAATTATAAATGAAATGAAAGAATTTACTCATAAAAATAAAAGATTATATTTTCTCTTGACATCTCAAAATACGTTATTTTATGTAAAATAAAATACCAATTATTAATTTTCTTCAAAATTCGTGGAATCCTTATTAAAACTTAAAACCATAAAAGAGAGTATTTCTAATTTTGTAATTTTAATGCACATAAAATATTTACCTAAGCCTCCCTAAAATAATTTATTCATAAACTTAACTTTGTCAAAATTTCACTACATTTCAAAGAATAATTTTAATATCCACCCACTATATCAAAATTTCACGACATTTAAAATAATCATTTTAAGATCCACCTTTTTAAAGTTGTGAATTTTTGAAGTGGAAAATTATTATTCTAGCATTAATCCTTACATAAAACACCCTATTATCAAAGCACTCATTTACACACTTTACGAGAATTATTTTAGGATCCACCATTTTAAAGTTATGAATTTTTGAAGTAGAAACTTATTATTCTAGCATTAATCCTTATGTAAAATAGCTTGTTATCAATGAATTCATTTACACACATTACAAGGCAGAATCAGGGCCAAATGTTTTTTATAATGAAGTGGGATTTTTTTTTGAGACCAACAAAATTTGTTTGGAAAATTTTGGGTCTTGCTTAAGGTATATGGTGAATTTAATAAATTTTGGACTCTATAATGCACTTTTACATTGCACATGACCTAGAAGGGTAGGGAAATACCCCATTTGTAGTATTAGCCCAAGGCCTAAACAAACTATCACCCATATGACTATGAGATAGGTTATTAAGTGCCCAAGTGGCTGCTGGATGTGGTTTGGGGTGTAAGACATTTTGATAGACCACATTTAATCCATGTGATAGGTAGATAGCTGATGGCGGTTCATATTTATATAAGTCAAGTGGGTTGATCCCCTTTCTATGTGCCAATCAACCTTGGTTGACCACACTTAACTTCCTCCACACAATTTTTTTAGTTGATGTTTTAATTGTATTTTGTTAATTATTATATTATTTCTTTAAATTTATACAAAGTTTCATTTTATGGTTTGTGTATGTATATTGTTATCAATGCCCAAATATTTATCTTTATACATATATAATTTTGTTTGGGTGATTAAGGAAGATAAAAGGTTTGAGGGTGGGGTGACCTAAAGGGGCCTTCATAATTTTTTTCACATGGAAACAAAATCAAGAAGTGAAACTTGGAAATCCTCGATATGGATTGACCCCAAAAGGAACCCCTATTATTTTATACTCTATTACAAGAAAGTATTTTTTTAATATGAAACTAAAAATAAATTATAATTCTTTCTTAACCTAAACATTGGTAATAATTAATGGTTATAGAGGAGCTTAAAGCTCACAAACATCGATTCAAAAATTGTGAGAGCTTAAGACCTTGTGAAGACATTATAGCAATATGGTTACATGCATAATCAACCTAATAGATTATTTATTGAGATATACATGTAATATGAAATAATATGGTTTTTGAAAAAATCTTGGGGACTCCATTAATGGCACTCATCTAGAGATGAGGAAGGTGAACAGGAATGATTATCATCAAAACATCCTTCAAACCTTACTTTTCCTTTTGAAAATATGAAATTGAAATTAGAAAGTGAATTTTTGAAACCATTATTGACTTCCATAAATATTCCTAGGGTTTATTCATCATGTTCTAATCCAACAGTTGAGATAGAAAGGATCTAACAAATGAGATGGGATGCTCCATCCTCACATAGCCAAGAAAATATATTTAAGATCCTTTTTTGAGGTCATATGTAGACTATATTGATATTTTTTTGTTAGCCACTTTTCATAAAAGTAACTCAACTTGAAAATAAAATTATTTTGTGATATAAGGTGTGAAATTGGCCTTATTATTGGCTATATTTGACTATGAACCTATTCTATATTTTTGAGAGTTAGGAAGAATTGTTTTAGCTAGTGGTTGCTTAAACCCACCTCATTTTATTTGAATTTTTAGTTTTAAAATGTGGGGCAATGAAGCCCACAAGGTTCATGTAGGTGTTTTTAAGGTAGCTAAAGGCATGTAGTCCTAATAGAGAAAATAGGCTAACATGGTTATGAAGTAACTGTACATCCAT
>JARHVA010001996.1:2695000-2700000 GCA_037957365.1 Torreya grandis | reverse complement strand
CTACCTTTTTAAATTCTACCCCTTCCTCTTGTATTCTGAGATTACTTTCTAGATAGAGTTTCTTATGATTTTAAGGCATACTGATATGCCTCTTTAACTAATATAAGTGTGATAAGATTAACCTCATCCTATATGTTAAATCTTAACCCATTTATGTATCTCTCTGCCTTCTTTATATCTTTCTCAATGTGATATGCTCTTATTGTCAACCTGTAGAATTCTTTGGTATAATATTTCACTAACATTTCCTTATTTTTAAGATTTTGAAGTCTTTTGAAATATTAATTTGGTAGTCATTAGGCATAAAATTTCCTTTGGGCTTAGCTACCATTATGTCCTATATCTTACTATTTGGCTTTTCTTCCTATATACCATCCCATCATAGATATGCATGACCTTTGACTCTATCCATGAAAAATAAAAATGTATTATCTTCATCAACATTTTCATAGTCAAATAAATTATCCTTAGAAATTATTCAATCTATCAGATCCTCCACATTCAAGTTTCTATCATATAATGGGACCTATATCTTGTGATTTGCAATAACACCCATTATTGCATTCACTAATCTTTCTTCTACCGATTCATCCTCCATCTTTGTTGTAGTTTAATTGGGGGTTTTCAATCATCAAACATGGGGTTAGGCACTCATTTGGTTATTCAATTCAATTCTAGATTCATTGTAATTAGGTAAAAACATGATATGTTCCTGTAGGGATCAAAATTTAACACTTGACTATGCTAGCATCAATTCACACAAGACAAAAACCTTATGCACTCACCTGAAGCACATTAGAGAAAGAACAAAATCCTATATTGGGCTAGTTATGTCATGGCACAGCTCATTACTTATACAAATTGGTCATCCCAATAATGAATTTGATAGATTCAAGGGTAAAACCCTTTGTTTCACTAATCTTAACATCATTCAGTGCTTTGACTGGTCAATGGTATGCTTTAGATGAAGTTCATACTAGGCTCATGATTTATGCAAAGATAACATCACTGGGTGTGGGTTCTTATCTATACTTAATCCATTCCACAGAGTATGCTAACATCATATTTTCCATAGGGATGCCATTAATGATCTGAACCAAAATCTTGCCTAAACTTAACATTCATATATTAAAACTAGCCCGTTATAACTACTATAGTTATTACGTAATTTAATAATGAAGTGAAAGACATTCAATCAAAGGACACCATGTATTACTATAACCATTCTTATTCCTTACTTAAAGCTTAAAATATAGACAATAGTTCATATTTCATAAATAAAGTATACAAGGTAGAGTACAAGCTTTGATTAGCTTATTATCTGCTGAGAGGCTCACATGCAAGCTTGGGATTACACAAATGGAGCCATTATGGCGTCTGAGCTAGCTCTCATAATAATTGTGTCCATTATATCTAAGACTAGTTCTATATATCTTCGCTACATCTATCTCTTCACTAGATCAAGCCTAGATTTATTACATATAAGAGCACCTTCTACCAGGGTAGAGCTATGCAGGTCAATTCTAGAGCTAGAGATTTTAATAATCATTCTTTTAGCTCCATTACCTTGTGTCCTTCACACTATTATTGTAATGTACTTCCAATTCTTGAATATTGCCATGAAATCATTACATTAGTTAGCCACTTGTCATTTGGGTCAAAGTGTGCATCAATTCTTCTAGCTAGTGTAAAATATATCAAAATAGTAATCATCCAAAATGATCACCTCACACCAAGGTGTCTATCGAGTTGGCACAAATCCATACTTAGTCAAAAAAGGGGCTCAACATTACCCCATACAATATTACTAGTCCATACATGAACTAGGATGCCAAATATTTAGGTACAAATAACTCAAGTGCACTCTCCCTTATATTGATGCTAAAGTCTTTGAATCCCTTAATAGTGAGCTTGATTTCCTCCACAGTGCTATCTATCTCTATGAAAGTGGTGCTACGTTATAGCACATTATTTCTATCTAACTCCTTCATGAAGGCTTCTAGCCTTTCCTTAGAATTTTTGACTCCTCTATCCAGGATTACTCATTAGTCATATGCCTTAATTTGTAAGGAATATAAGAGTTCTTATAGGTTCTACTCTTAGTCCTTTATTTTTTTAATTATTATGTTTATCCTACCCATTAATTGTGTGTACTCTATCTTACTTGTAGAGTACACATGTACCATCAGTTCTTCCTTATCCACTTTATCTACTTCACGTGTGCACCAATGATTGATGTTTGGTTGGATAAGTTCATGAAGATGGCATTGATTGCATCTACACCTTCTTGTATCTTTGTAAAAGATGTCTTATACCTCTTTAATTTTGGTAGCTAGCTCTTTTTGTAATATGGTGTAGGGATCTTCTTCTTCTTGTATCAGTTCCAATTTCATTCTTGAGAAAATTCACTCCATTAGCATACTTATCTTATCAACCTTGGAGAGGTTGGATTTATCAACACTGAATAAAAGGGATGGTTCTGCAACCTTTATGCATTCGGCTAGTTATTTTAGTTTGAATTTTATGGCCTACACTTCTTTTTCAACATCCTATGTGATTTTATTCCATTTTTCTATGCTAACATCATTAATGATGTTATTTTTCATGAATTTATTGGCCATCTATATGAATTCATTTTTGACCTAACTAGGTTCATAGTGTATGTATTTATGATAAGTGAATCATGCCCTTATTCAAGTTTATCTACACTTAATATGGCCTTCTATAGTGCCTCAAAGTGAGGCTCATCCATGTAGCTGTCAAATGTAAAGGAAATTTGTTGGCACATCCTAGTGGTGGTAGCTTTGGGGTACATATATTCAAACATGTAAAATTCTTCATCTATCCACTCCTTCTACATCTTCTCTTTGAGGCTCAACTTGACACCTTCTTCTTCTATGATGGCCATCTCAGTTTACTCTTCTTCCTCTTTATTGGTTCTATTGCTTTCTTCAGCGCTTTCCTCAATGGTTTATTCTTCTTGTTCTTGGATGGGTTATTCTTTGGATATGTGCCCTTTATCTACTTCTTCTTGTATTTTGGTGCCAAAATTTCCCTCCTATTTATATTTGATATCTTTGGTGTTAATTGTCTATTATGTTTTTAAGGTTTCAAAATTACCTTCCTTTTCTTCAGGCACCCCTTCACTAGTTAGGCATGCATACTTTATAGATTGATCTACTTCATTAGTGGGGGTGCTATGTGCCTTCTTTATAGCCTCTTTATTAGGTTCCACACTGGAGACAACCTCTTCTTCCTTCTCTTTCCTAGTCACCTTTCTCTTATCCCTCTCTTATGTGTCCTTTTCTTCCTTGGTCACCTTTTCCTTAGCTTTAACTTGATTAATATGCTTTTGAGTCATGTTGATTGCGTTGATTGTCTCTCTTTTATTTTCTAGTGCTAGTGCCTTTAGAATTTTTACTTTACTCATTCCTAGCTTCCTCCACACATTTCTCTTTTCCTCCTCAATTTGTGGGGGATATGTATAGGGCCCTTTAAATATGAAGCTTATTGGGTTCTCCTCTTCTCCAAGCACAATGGTAGTGTTACCTTGGAGATCCTTCTAAAATTCTTCGGCACTGGGTTCCTATCCTAATTCTTCTTGAACAATATAGAACTTTATCCCTTCTTCCTCTGCCTCTTCCTTCATTTCCTATGCATGAGATTCTTTCACCTCCATTTATACCAAGGTTATTTTTGGCATCGCAATGGGCCCCTTGGAATTTTTTTCTTCCCCTTATTATTAGGAAAAACAATCCCTAGCATGACATTTACACACTTTTTCTTTGGATTTGAGTGGGTTGTTTCTTTGTCAGATGTGATCCTTAACCTGAAGCACACTTAAATTTCCTTAAGTGTCTTTCCCCATTTTTTCTAGGGAGACTTCTTCTGCATTTCTAGTGCTGCCATTCCTTCTTCACTGATATGGAGGGGGTGATCATCATCCTTCTTAGGGTTAATGTTCTTATTTTTTGGCTTCATCTTATAGTTAATATTGAAGATGTACCCCATGATAAATTATATTTGAAGTGGATGGATTTATTACAATATGAGTCATCCTCCTAATCTTTTATATCTTTCCCTCTTGGGTGCACATACTAACACCACAACCTAATTCTTTCCAAATCCATGATCTTTACCAATATGTCCAACTACTACACATTAGGAATTATCCTTAGCACATCCTTGAAATACTTTTTATAAAATGTGTAAGGGAGTTTGAGTTAGCATGAATGGTTGTCATTTATGAGCATCAGGTGTACTACATAGAATTTTCACATTATAGTGAAGATCACCATTATAAATGTGTTTTGGGGAAGCTCATCAAGGATGCATCATTATATCTTGAACACCCCAATGTATTGGGTATACCACCTCATCACTGAGGTCTTATAATTATGCGAGAAGGAAGGTGGGTAGGTAAAGTTATGGTACTTCACTATCGAGGAGTCTTTATGCACCAAAAAGAATCAGATGTTATCTTCATCACCATTAATCATGTTGATCTCCTTTATGACTATTAATATTAATAATGACCCCAACTTGAAGGTCTCCCATGCCTTGTGATACTCAAGCACATTTTTCACCATCTCTTCAACAATGAATTTTTCTATGTTGAACTTGACCCCTTTCACCATGTGGTGAACAATGCACAAGTAGGCTTTACTGATGTCCATCCATCTTTGGTTAGGGCAAGGCTTAGAGCTCATGAGGTGTACCATGTCCCTCATGCTAAGGTCTTGTATATCCTTTATTAAGAACATTAATCCTCCCTTGTAGTACCTAAGGAGTTTTGTGACCCTTTCTACTTCAACATCATTTTCCATCATCTGATGGATGTCTATGTTAGAGTTTAGGATACTATCGATTCTACCAATTAGGTGAACTTATATCTATATGTTCTTCCCTATAAAGTAGAAGTGGTCTTCATGGATCAAAAGAGAAATAACTAAATGAGTTTCTCTAGCTTCCCAAAACATGTCAACTCATAGAGCTGAGTT
>JARHVA010001996.1:2677500-2687500 GCA_037957365.1 Torreya grandis | reverse complement strand
TCCAATAAGTAACTTTGCCATTTTGAAGTTCTTGAATAATAAGCATAGAGTTATCTTTAAATATAACATAGTTTATCCCACATTGGGAAACCAAGTTCATTACTAAAACTAGATGTTCAATCTCATCTTAATTATTAATGTCATCCAATAGTATCATATAACATGCATAAATAAGAGAACCATTACAATCTAGGGTGACACAAGTAGCCCCTAAAGCACCAAGATTACCCCTAGCCACCCCATCAAAGTTTATTTAAAACAACCTTAGGGGGGAGTCCTCTAAATTTTTCCACTTTACTTGGAAGCCTTTGAAATGGACACTAACCCAACAATGAGAGGAGTTTTAAACCCATGCCACATGGAAATAACATGGAAGTCTCAGTTAGAAAGGTTGCCCTTGTATCTTTGATCATGGGTGAAACCCACTTCAGTCATGATAATTTTTTATTTCTTCAGAACCACTTCTAGGGAACAATGTCGATCCTATGTTTTTTTTTAATATATTCCTATCAATTGGTCCAAATAAGGATTGTGAGGCATAAATTCTATAGGAAAACAAAGGTGTCCTTTAGAGAGCCAATAGTTTAAGCAATAAAAACCTATTGGAGCGTCATTGGTCTAGTCCAATACCACAAGAGCATACCCCATAGCCATTTCTATGAAAATTCGATAGATGGACAGGTGAAGAGAAGATGAGTGACATACTTAGCATGAAACACATATAAAACCTAGATGGCTTACAAACCCCCATTTTATGTAGATTATCCTAAGTAAGGATATGACTTTGCGTGGCTAGCCAAGTAAAGGCCCCTACTTAGGGAAGGCAAACCTTTATCTAGCAGATCGATTTGGCATATTCAAAAGTTGAACCCAATTATTTAGCCATTTTATATCCAAATTGACTATGAACATTCTTGTTTTGGCCAAAATCCAATAGATGGAGTCTACCTTATTGCTAATAAAAACTTTTTTTTAACTAAAAGGCTAGCAAAAAGATGTGTTTGCTTTTATGTAAATGCATAATATCCAACTCTCAATCTCTAACACACCATCCCTATAACATCTATGATCTCCAAATAATCTCACGCTTTAATTCCTTAGAGGGATTCTAAGTTGTCCTTTACTACGACAAGATCTTAAAGGTCCTGTAAGGGTTTGTGTCCATTCTAAGAATCCCTAATAATTTAGTTAATAACCTATCATTGACGACCCAAAAAATGTGGTCCTTGATAGTATATTGGCATTTGAGAATAAAATTCCATAGATGGGATCCCCTTAAATGGTTGTAAACCTTGACAATGTTCACTAGGGAGAAGAAACCAAAGTAATTATGTTGGAGAAGATTATTGCATGTGACATGGGAATGATTGACCCTAGCCTAGACCAATTTGTCTCTAAAATCTAAACCATGGATATCTAGATGTTTAATCGACTTATTACAACCCACCTATTCTAAAAAAACCTTATCCCATTTGACCAAGGGAATTTTATTCTTATCCTAGGACCCTTGTCAAAGGAAAACTTTCATAGTTATATTTAATTACAATAAAACTTTTGACAAGGTGGAAGGACTAATAAAGTATAAATAACAAGGGCATTTAGAATTGATTTAATGAGAGTCATGTACCCCACAAGATTCAACCATTTAACTTTCCATAAGGCAAGTATAGACCTATATATTTTGATAAGATTGTCCCATATAGGGGCTTTTCCAGCCTAGTGAAAAGGAGGACGCCTAAGTATTTAACATGTAGCTTACCATTTGAAAATATAGTGATTATGATATCATGCTGGGTAGTGGGAGAGGTATTGAAGAAAAATATTTCAAACTTGGACATGTTATTTTTTTACCCAAAAGCTTTTTCATAATTGATCAAGATTTACTTGAATGCACATGCTTCCCTATAATTGGCCAGGCCAAACAATATTACATCTCCATAAATTGTTGATGCATGAAAATTGCCATACCCTTCATAGCTTTGATACCCCAAATTTCAAAAAAGGCCTTAGTACCTAAGATTTACCTCCCCAAAGCTTCATCTATAAGGATGAAATGAAAAAGGGAGATAGAGTCACCTTGTATCAGGCCTTGTGATGCTTCTAAAAATCTAGTCGGCTTCCTATTGATAATGATAAAAAAATATGGGATTTAAGATATAGTTGAAGATCTAGTTGCAATAATTATGAGAGAAACCAAAACTCTCATGTCATTTTAGAAGGAATCTCCAACAATGTCTATCATAGGCCTTGTTGATGTCAAGCTTGAGAATCATCCCCCTTTTGTGATCAACAAACTAATAATGGATGATCTCATGAGCAATAACAATACCATCATGAATGCTTTAGTGGGGAACAAATCCCCTTGTTTGATTGATATAATGTCTTTTAATAATATTTTTAAGTCTAGAAGAAGTTTAATTGGAAATTATGGAGGAAATGCTATAGCTTCTCAAATTTTTGTTTAACCATTCAACTTCTTTCTATATCTATACTTGATGGACAAAATGCAATTGGAATTATGCTTTGCCTGAGTGGAGATATGAAATAAAAAAAGAATCACATACCATTATTTTTATCACATATAATAACCTAGTGATAGATAATTATGTTCATGCATTGTCATAACCATTACAATTATTCAAATTGTAAGAAAGATAAATATCATTTTGTTTTGGAAGGATATTATTTTACAATTATTTATAAGTATAATCATTGTAATTTGATTAATGAGAATGGTAATATACAAAAAATCCCCAAAAAAATTAAAATTCAAAAAAATAAAATAAAAAATTACAAGCCAAATTTCTATATTTTGTGAGTTGCATCACAATGGTTTTCGTATTTAGATTTGCTGGTGAAATTTAGCTTTTAAGGAAATTTAAGGACTATCAAAAAATTTATTAGTTGTCATTTTGTGCATTGGTACAATGTTGGTAGATGAAAACCCAAGTCAACACACCCCAGAATAGCTCATGGAGAGGTGATGAACTTACATCCACAAGCCAAATGCATAAAAATAAATAAATGAACATTTAAAGTCTTTAGAGGTTATTTTTAGGTCACCCAAATCACTCAGAACTTGGAAAGAACATATATTAAATTATTTCTAACATAAATTTATAAACAATGACAATAAACTAATAATTTTTGGTCACTCAAGTTCCTTAAATGGGATGGGGGAGAGCATACATACAATAGTTTCTAATTTTCCACAAATAAAGAAAACTAGTCTAATGAACTTAGAAATTTAGCCAATAATAAAAAAATAAACATCAAGTAAGAAATATCTTAAGAGCTCTAACTAAAATGTATGTTCATTTTAGTAGCACGAAATCTAAAGTGTGATTGAAATCTTATCTCCTTGGCCTTGTTTTCACTTATAAAAACCATTGAAAGCAACTAAAAGACAAATATGACTAAGTGGATTTTAAGCACCAAACAAAATGTTTTTGAGATTTTAACAATGCTTAAGCTTCTCCCTCTCCACCATAAGTCCTTCAAAATTTTATGGGGTTTTTCCCCTAGAAGCCAAAAATTAAGTGAGTGTTTCTTTGAGCTCTTGGGTTTCTATTTTCATCTTAGAGAAATCGTCATCGATTATATCAGAGATCGATGTTGATTCCTATAATCGATATCGATTTGATTTGATCATTGATGTTTCTTATAACCACAAAAAAAAAAAAAGTGTTTTGAAATAAAAACACTTGATAAATAAGTTTAAAACTCAAATATCTCATGGCTCTACATGAAAAAGGTTACAAAGGAAATAAATAGATCATTAAGCACAAAATTTAAAGCAATAAAAGTTAATTTTATCTATATTCCTAGCTTGCTCTATTTTGACACATAGATTACTATCGATTACTACATAGATCATTTCTGATTCCTAAAATCATCGATAATTTACTACTACCATTGCCAATCCCTATAACCTTGTTAAAACAGGGCTTGAATTTTAAAGTTAAAACTCTAAACTTGAAGAATGAAATGCACTTGTTAGAAAAACTAAAGCTAGCATATCACTGTCTTTGGTCATATGGGATGCATGGTTCAAATGTGTATGCTATTATATACCTTAGGTATTATAAAAAGTAAATAATATGTAGATTAGTCCTTTGTTAGTCTAAATGACAAAAAATCAAGCATAAAAATACACAAGGACTAAACAATCTTGCCTAAGAACTAGGGAGAGCATAACATAATAAACAAGATCACAAAATTTAGATAAAGACATACATATTTCTTACATCCAATGGTTGAATTTGACATTTAATTTCTAGCATAAATATGTTTGTTCTTAACCTATGATGATTTGAGTCTTCTAACAATGCTCTTTCATGATGGTAGCATCTCTCCAATAGTCACTTGTGGCTTGGTGTGAAACTCGACATAAATTGCGTATTATAACAATACAGTCAAACGCTTCAAGAAGGTATTCCAATAAAATAAATTTACACAAAAAATAATATTGGCATATAGTGTGGGTACTTGTCCTTATCTCTCAAATAACTAACTTTAACCGTAGGGAGGCTAGGTTAAATTCTAGCTTGGGTTGAGTTTACATTAATCTAGGTTGAGTTAATCTATCCTAGGGTTGGGTTAAAGCACTCATGAAATATTGACTTCTTAGTTTCATATTATTAATGAGGCATGAAAACTCCCTTAAGATATTTTTGAAGTGTGACACATATTTTTGGGAATATTTAGGAAATAATAAATTAGTTTATTACCTCTTTTGAACTTTTGAATTCATATTTGGATAAAATTTCTTCTTTTGGTAAATAAAATTCATTAATTTAATTTGGAATTTTTATTTAGGAAAGCTAATTAAGATTTGAAATGTAATTAATCTTGTTTAGTGATTTTTGGATTTTGGTAATTGTTTTATATGCTATGAATTAATAGCTTGACAAGCCAAAAGTGTCAAATTACTAAGTCATAATTTGACTAGGGTTAAAAATGAACCAATTTTTTGGTGCATAGAAGGTAATACACCAAATAAACTAGCCTTATCATGTTTTTGGGTAATTAAATCTCTTACGTGAAGGATTTTAGATAATTTAGGTAATTTTTAGGCTTAAATTACTTATTTTTTTATAAATTAGACTGAATCCTTGGTTACGCACAAAAGTGTCCAAAATTAAGTGTCTATACCTTGCAACATTAAATCTATGAAATCTTTATCCCATACCATTTTAAATCCATCAACCAATGTTGTGGTTTTGATAGCATTATTTGTGGCCTTAAAAAATATAGTCAAGCCACTCCAAAAAAACAAAACATTATGATTTCATAAGAAAGATCCAACTATTATTATCATAATATTTCCCTTTACAATACCAATAAAATTGAATTTAATCAAGCCCAAAAGACATAGGAACCTATTTTATTACATATTTCTTGTTAGAAATTTCTCAAAACACATTAGTGAGGGAATAATATATTTAATTAATAAATGATAGAATTTGAATTACATGGTCCTTATTATGAAAATTTATGAAAATGACTACATCCAACTTCCTCAATTATAATGGAAATGGTTTTAAAGTACTAATCACATGGGTATTACTTTATTTACCCAATAGATTTCATACCTTTTTGAATTTTCATCGACTAAATCCAACTCCTCAAATTAGTGCAAATAATTTTTAATTGTTAAAAATAGCATCACAAAATTCATAGGAACCATACATTTTCCATGATGTCAAATAGAGGCTTCCTTTATTTTTTGTATTTATTATGTGATTTTTGAAACCTAAAAGGTGACTAATGGAATGTAGGGCTCAAACCTAGGAAGGCTGGGTGGTAGGCCCCCAACACTACCACTGCACCTCAGCTCATGGCCTGAGGCTTATGTTTGAATGTTTACTACAAAAATTAAATGTTTAACACTTAATTAGAATTTACATGTCATTAATCACATGTAATATTTATAAATACATCAATGAGTGCCTTGATTTCCTTAATATTACCCTAGATACCTAGTTGTGCATAATATATATAGTTGATTTTGTTCTAATACATAACTTTTTGTATATGGTGTGTTTTGTACATTGATTTCATGCTATGCGGTGGATGATGTCTTTTTATATAGAGGGCTTTGTTTGAGATGAATGTTTGGATTTAGGTGCTCGATTGGTTATTATCATGGATTCTAAAGGACCAAGGAAAAAGTTGCATCATTATCCATAATATGAGGACTTAAAAAATGATGGACATAGAGAAAAAAATCATAGATGAAGAGATGACCATGGAGAAGAAGTTAAAGAGTTTTCCACTTTAGTGGATAGAATATAAGCAATGAACAGAATTTTTAAACATGATTTTCTACAGAGGAGATTTCAATCAAGGAGGAAAATGTGAATACTATTTTTATTAAACATAATTCCCCACAGAGGCCCTCATTTGAATGAGATGAATGTTCTAATCTTGATTCAAAGGGTAGCCCATCTATAATAGGGAAATTTACTCTTTGTTATAAGGAACATGAAAATAATTAACACTCATAAATATATGGGTTTGGAGGGTTTTGATTTAAATGTAGACACCCTAACCTCATAACACCCGATCCCTTGGTTAATTTGTTAGGGTTTTGCAGGGTTAACATGTACCAATTTTTTTCTCACACATTGTAAACACATAGTGCTAGAAAATCATTTTCATGCATTGTCATAACCATTGTAATTATTCATCTTGTAAGAAAGATAAATATAGTTTATATTTGAAGGAGATTGTTTTGAAACAAGTTAGAAGTAGAATTGTTGTAATTTAATTAATGAGAATGGTGATATATCAAACAATCTAACAAAAAATAAAAAATAAATAATAATATGCAAAAATTTTATATATTGAGAGTTGTAAGGATCACAATGGAGTCCACCATACTTGGTGATAATACATCCTAGGTTTTGAGAAGAACGATTTAAGAAATGTATTTATGTGTTTGTTGGGTGAGGGGAAAAAATTGTAATATTTAGTGAAATAACATACATGTGATATGACATTTAAGTTTTTTTTATTATTTGGAGTGATAAGATTTATCAACCAACTTTACTGCTAAATAAAATTTTAGGACCATTTAACTTTTTAGTACCTGTTAATCTATGATCAAATTTTAAAGGATTACCTTTATTTTAAGCTAAAGGGTATTTATGCATCCAGCCTTTTGATGATGAAAATTTGTAAAAAATACTTATCCTTTGATTGACAAGTGTAAATTAAAATGCCCTTCAATTGACAAGAGTATATTTAGTTTCCCTTTGATTGACAAGAGTAACTTTTGCACACTTGTCATTAGATGTGTGAACTAAAGAAACTTTTATTTGAATTTGTTGGGGAATGATTCAAAGACAAAAATAAAATACTTAATAAAATTTTGGAAATGCAACCTACAAAATGTATTCAATGAAATTATAACATTCACCCAAAAGGGTAAAACAATCATAATTCATAAAATCTTACTTTATATAAATCAAATGTACTTCTATTTTCTAATAAGGAGCTAAAAGAAAACATTTAAATCATAGAACTAGATTGATTAAGATATAACTATGAAATTTTACACTTACAATATCAAATCAAATATTTATAACTTTCGTATCCAATTGGTTCATTTCATGGTAATTCATCCATATGTTAGGACCTAGTCCATGCACCTCCTAAGCCCATCCATAAGTGGGTATCCAAACCTAAGCCAACCATTGGTTTGAGATGGAAGTGGGAATGCAATATCCAACTTACAAATTACAAATAAAATAGAAAACATGATGCAGAATAACATCATGCTTTTATTTTTAAGTATATACAACACCTTTTCCAGTGCACAACAAAGTTCTAAGACCAACCTAACTCATTACTATTACATTTGCACCCAATCCAATAAACAGGGCATTAAAAATATGTGTTCATAGTCCAATAATAAAACATATATAAATATAAATATTGTAGTAATGATTATAAACAATCTTAATTAATATTAAAATCAATTATAATAAACTTTTACTTCACTTACAGAATGTTGCTCACTAGAAGTATGAACTATATAAGCTTGGATTCCAATTTTTTGGAGAATGATTTGATCATAAAAAATAAAATATATATTTATTTAAATTATACATCTAATTTCAACATATATTCAAAAATTTCTTTCTAATACTACAACTATTGTGATGTTTTTGTTTCCTTATATTATTCTATTCCAACCTGTTGTAGTTATGTATCTATTGATCTAAAGGGAGAGGACTTCATGCCTTTATATTCTTCCATTCATCATAACTAACATTCTAATATACCTCATTTAGAGCATTAGATTCACAAATAGAAATAAACATTAACATATCCAATGTTTTCAATAAAGTCTAGATCAATCATCATTTTTTATCATGTGAGAAACCTCTTTCACATACTATTGTACTTGCTAAAATAAAAAGAATAGCTTGCCATAGCTGCATTAAACATAGAAACCCTTCAAGCCATTCAGGTTCACCTCCACAAATATCCCATGCTACAAACATATGGCTTTTGAGTATGATTTATAAATAGTACAGATAAATTCATCCATCTCACCTAAACATTTGATAGTATCTACAATAGGCATGTTTCTATCATTAAATTTTTCACGTAAGCATGTTAACCATATTTTTTTATGGTCTCTATCATCCACCTCATCATAATTATTATGAGGAAAAAAAAAACTTAGGAGCATTAAATATAGGTAAATATATGAACCTTGCATCTAAAGAGTCAATAACCTTCATTATAAAACCTTTTTTTAATTCAATGCAATCATTTAGTGTCCTTACTCTTTGTGAGTTAGGTAATCTCTCAAATCTCAATGGATTTATATGTATTATACCTACTCCATCTAGAAACTCAAGAGTTCCTCCTTATGTTCTATTTAAAAAAGTTGAAATATGTATTGTACCTACCCAAAATATATATCTTTGAAATATTCTATGAAGCATTTAAAAATCTAAGGTAGTGCCAATGAAAGTAATGTCAACATGTTTATCTTGAAATTTTGTATTCAACTTATTTAACTCAATAAGTATATCTGTAAGTAAATGGATACAAAATTATACTTAAAAATTTCTTGCCAAATCATACATTTTTTTATAATTTAACTTCTATTCTCTCAAAAAAATAGGGATGAGTTTGACAATCCTTTTAATGACCTTTCCTCTAGAGAGCCATCTAATTTGATAAATTTTCAACACCTTTAACTGGTTAATTTGAAATGGATGCATTAGATCTCTTAATGTTCTATGTATTTTATTAGATTTTAGAAGCCATGAATAAATTTTATTTATCAATTTGTCAATAAATTACATCTCTAAAAAATAACATGAAGCATCATTCACTGCTAATGCCTCTTGATGAGTGATGCAATGAATATCTATTAATTGAGGAGCATCTTTATGAATCTTAGTAGATAAGCCTTCACGAATACGCATCCTAGCAGAAACCTATCAAATCCAAAAATAACTTCGTCAAAGAAAAATGCATCTCTGCTAAAAGATTTATCAGACCATCATACATAAATTGAGTTATTCCATTATTTGAAGGAGGCATGTAAATTTTGTTACACATTTACCTCTTCCTTCATGTGTCAAATATGTAATGTAAACTATTAAATGTTTTTGTATGGTTTGGTTAGTACTTTCATCAACTAAAATTGAGTAAAATGGACTACGAAAAATCTCATCTTTTAAATTTTTGTAATATACCTCATGTGAAGCTTGTAAAAACTCTTTCCCAAATGTGGTATTTGTATATACAAAGTATTCATCTATTATATGCATGTGTGGAGTGACTTTATAATTGTTCAAGTCACAAATTAGTTTATAGACATCTAAAGGCAAATCATGTATGGCAACAAAATACATATCATCTATCATAGATATGATTATCTCCTTCTCAACATCTACCATTAGTTCTACATGTTTGGTTATTGGAATACTAATTTGTTTTCTTTCTTCCTGGAAAAGTTGGGAAGAAAATT
>JARHVA010001996.1:2637500-2670000 GCA_037957365.1 Torreya grandis | reverse complement strand
TAGATAGTGAAGAAAAGATGAGTGGCATCTTCCTTAGCATGCAACACATACAACATCTAGATGACCCAAAAATTCCCATTTTATGTAGATGATCCAAAGCAAGGATATGACATTGCATTGCTAGCCAAGTAAATGCCCCTACTTTGGGAAGGCAAACCTTGCCTCAATAGAGTAATTTGGCCCATTCAAAAGTGGGTCCTAATTGCTTATCCATTTTATAACCCAACTTTACTATATACATTTTTTTTGGCCAAGGTCTAATGGATAGAGTATGCCTTATTGCTAATATATATTTTTTTTAAATTTTTAACCAAAAGACTAGAAAAAAGATGTGTTTGCTTCTCTACAAAGGTATAATATCCAACTCTCCATCTACTGCACTCCATCCCTTCAACATCTATGATATCCAAATAATTTTTCACTTTCATTCCCTAGAGGAATTCCAAGGTATCCTTCACTTTAACAAGCTCTTGAAATTCATGAAATGGTTTATGTCCATTCTAAGAATACCCTTAGAATTTCGTTGATCACCTATCATTGACCACTCAAGAGACATGATCTTTGATAATGTGTTAGTATTTGAGAATAATATTCCATAAATGGGATCCCCTTGGAGGATTCTGAACCTTGAGAAATTTCACTAAGAATAAGGAACCAAAGTAATTATGTTGGAGAAGATTACTGCATGTAACATGGGAATGATTGACCATAGCCTGAACTAATTTGTCTTTGGAAGCTCAATTTTGGATAGCTAGATATTTAATCCTCTCATTACCTCCCACCTATTGTAAATAAACCTTATCCCATTTGACTAAGGGAATTTTATTCCTATACTAAGATCATTACCAAAGGAAAAATTTCATAATTATACTCAATTGGAGTAAAACCTTTGCCAAGGTTGAAGGACTGACAAAGTATAAGTAATGAGGGCATTCAAAATTGATTTAATGAGAGTGATGCACCATACAAGAGTCAACCATTTAAATTCCCATGAGGTGACTCTAAACCTACATATTTTGAAAATATTGTATTGTATGGAGGCTTTACCAACCCCAGTAAAGAGAGGGACTCCTAAGTTTTTAGCAGGTAGCTTCTTGTTTGAAAATGTAAGACTACAACGTCAAGGGAGGTATTTAAGAAAAAGATTTCAAACTTGGCTATGTTAATTTTTCCTAAAATCTTTCTCATAATTGACCAATATTTTCTTGAATGCACATGCTTACATATCATTAGCTAGGCTAAATAACATTTCATCATTCATAAATTATTGATGCATGAAAATTACCATACCCTTGATAGCCTTGATACCCTAAATTTCACCAAAGGCCTTAGCACCCAATATTTCCCTACCCAGAGCTTCAAACATAAGGATGAAAAGAAAATTGAGAGATAGAGTGACCTTGTCTAAGGCCTTGGGATGCTTCAAAAAAGCTAGTTGTGTCCATGTTGATAATGATATAAAATTTGGGACTGAAGATATAGTTGAAGATCGAGTTACAACAATGGCTAGAGAAGCCAAAACTCTCATGTGTTTTTAGAAGGAATCTCCAACAAAGTCTATCATAGGCCTTATTTATGTCAAGCTTGAGAATCATCCCCCTTTTATGATCAACAAACAAATAATGGATGGTCTTGTGAATAATAACAATACCATCATGAATGCGTTAGTGGGGATCAAAGCCCCCTGTTCACTTGAGATAATGTCCTTTAACAATAATTTAGATCCAAAAGAAATTTCATTGGAAGTAATGGAGGAAATGCTATAACTTTCTTTCAAATTTTCATTTGACCATTCAATTGCCTTCCATATCTAAAATTAATGGAGGAAATGTTATTTGTATTATGATTTACTCAAGTGGAGCTATGAAATAAAAAATAATCATGTACCAAAATTTTTCTCATGTATAGTAATAATCTAGTGCTAAAAAATTATGCTTAAGTATTATCATAACCATTGCAATCATTTAGATTGTAAGGTAGGTGTCCCATAGACACTGTTGCTACTCCTATTTTTAACGAGTCGGTAGCCCCATGAAAAATAAAAGGCATATAATAGGATATTTTAGATTTTTTTCCTAAAAACAAGGTGTTGTCTAATTTTCAGGGGGATAATTTGAGTGGGTGGAAAAAAGGGTGGATGAGAGTTTTTCATACCTACCTCTATTTTTTAGGAAGATATTCTACTAAGTGTAAATTTATGAGTGATCAAAATTTATACAAACATTAATTATAAATAAAAATAATAATCATTTTACATATTATCCTCTATAAAAATGGAGCATACACTTGGAATCTTAAGACCATGGGACCAATTTTGCTATATATAATCCCACATTTGTTATGTAGTATTTTTTGATAAAATTTAGGAGTCCTCTCCTAAGGAACAACTTCCTAAGATAAATATAAATTTGTATTGAAAGGAGATTATTTTATAACGTGTTTGAAGTAGAATCATTATAATTCGATTAAAGAGAATGGTAATATATCAAACAATCCAAAAAAAATAAAAAAATAAGAGGCCAAATTTTTGTATTTTTTGAGTTGTGAGAAGATCACAATGGTTTCTACCAAACTTGGTGGCAACAAATCCTAGGCTTTGAGAATAATGATTTAAGCAATGTAATTATGTGTTTGTTGGGTAAGGCCTTAAAATTTTCATGGAAGGGAAAGAAATTTACAATCTTTTGTGAAAATAACATATGTCCAATATGGCATTAAAAAGTGTTATAGTACATGGAGTGACAAGGTTTGCCGATCAACTTTTTGTTTCAAGGAAATTTAAGGACCATCAAAATTTTAAGTAGATATCATTTTCATAATTTATAAGCTATAAATTGGGAATTTTCAATGAGATCAACATTATGTAACATCAGTTTACAATCTACTTGCCAACGTATTATATTAAAATACGTATTATTTTATATATATTAAATTAAATATACTATATATATAATATTAATAATAATAATTATACAATAGTAATGAAATGGATTAAAATTATTATTAAAGGCTATTAAATACACTTAAATCTTTCAAATAGAATTGAAAGAAAAGGTGTTAAATGTCATATCTAATTCTTATAGCACACCAAAAATTATTGATTAGTTTTCCTTTAAATATTAAATATGTTAAATGAATATTATAATTTTTTTATAGGTTGTTCATTTTACTTTAATATATATAATTTTTATACATTATATAATTTTTTATTATATTTTTTAAATAATAAAAAGAAAAAGTAAGGTTAAGTTAAATTCTCAACAAGCAAATAATTTTTAGTGTAATTTTTAATTGGTCATCTATTCATTAAGAACAATTATTTATTAAAAAGGAGATTTTTCAAATATTTCTTGTGTTTTACGAGGCATTTACAAGTTTAGTTTAAAAAACATTTTAGTGTTAACAAAATAATTTGTTGCTAGATAATATCCTGCATTGTGAAACATTTTATTGTAAAGGTCCTTTCTCTTATTTGTGAACCTTCCATTCCTTGTCCATCCTAATTTCTTCTTTGCACATTTCCCTTCCTTGTTGCACACATCCATTATGTCTTTGAGGGCATTTCATTCTTTTCACACCTCCATTCCATATTTTCATGCCTTCATTTATTATTTAGGAACTTTACCTTTCTTTTGCAACTGTATTTTATTTGTGGTTTTTTCCTTCCTTACACACTTTTTCACCTTATTTATGCACATCTTCTTCACTATGGGCCTATGTTCATAGAAACTAATGTTGTGAATCATATCATTATATTAATGGGCTCCATGTGTGCAAAACTAATCTATATTTGGATCATAAATTTCAATCAAGATGAGCTAACTAATCCACTATTATCAATAAGATGTGATATGCCACTTATAACAATCTCTAGTAGTTTTTTCCCATGAATTCACAACCAAGAAAACTTTTGAGATGATTACATAGGGATATACAAAGGTAAAACTTATGTAGAGACCTTAGATTATAAGACATCTATATATTCCTATTTTTGAAAGTTATAGTTTTGTTGAGGGTGATGAAACCATAAATATTTATAAGTGGCCACTACAAAGCCACCAATTAACGAGGGAAATAGTTTCACTTTGCATTATGTAGTGATTATACTTGTAGACAAGATACATGTAGAGTACAAGTGTTGTTAATGTTCTCTCTTTTATTTTTGGGTTTTTTATTCTTCATTTTCTTCTTTCCTTGGGAAAAATATATATGTGTTTATGGTAAAGAAAATGAAATCAGTGAGTAGCTCAATGATGGTTTGAGTTATTAGTGATTCAATTGTTTTTTCATTGATGTTCTCCTAGTATTTCATCTTAGTTGTTAGTTTTGTGTAATGGATTGTATAAAAGTGATTGTGAAAGCAACATATGAGTTTTTGGAATGTTTTACTATAAAAAAATTCTATTAAGGTCTCATAAATTAAGTGCCCTTATTACTAAATAAGAGATATTGGCAAGAGTAGGAAATCCCCCTCTTCTAGAGTTTTTCAAAGTTGGTTTAACTAAATTAATTATGTTATTTTCCAATTTTGTTTTATTTTGCTCTATTAGTAGATTTATTTTATAAGCATTTAATTTTCAGTTTTCCTTTATGATTTTCACAATCTAAATCAAGTTTAAAGAACCATGAATGTTTATTCAAGAGTATAAATAATGCCAAAAAAGACATGTATAAAAATCAATGGGTTAGGATAGTGAAAAAAATTGTGTTAATAAGTAAGCTATGAAAAATTCATGCCAATTACATATTATATTTTTAATAGGGTTGGCTATTGTTCTATTATGTATGGTTTGTATATCTATGCCCATCACTAGATCCATGAGTGATTGTGGATAAGGTATCCCATTTCCTTTGTAACAAGATATATCCAAAAAAGGTGGAATGAATAAGTGAGAAGCATAGTTCACATAGAGAAATAAGCACCTTAAATTGAAGAAGAAACATTTATAAAAATGGAATAAAATGTTTCCAACATCTCTCTATCGATGGGGAAGATTGTTAAATTGGAGTCGACTATGGAGGCTCTCATTGAAAAGATGGGTGTTTCTAAGGAGACTCCAATATCAAGTGAGATTCAAAAACTTATGACCATAAGAAGGATGAGTCCCATACAAATAAAGTTCCACTTCCATTAAATGTTGTTAGGCTAAGATTAAAATTCCACCATATGAAGTCAAGTGAAATATAGAGAATTGTGATCATTGGTTTCCTCAACTAGAGGTATATTTAGGTTTGCATCATATTAATGAAATTCAAAAAATCTCTTTCATAAGGTTAAAGTTAACTAATCAGAGTATTAATTTTTTTGAAAGTTATGCTGATTCTTTGGTTATTAACAAAATGGTTCCAATTAATAAATGAGATGGGTTTATAAATGTTGGTAAAAATAAAAATAAAAAATTAACCTATTTTTTAAAAGAAAGAGAGGTCCATGTATTGGAAATTTCTTAGGAAAACATAAGGTGTGTGTATTATTATATGAGAAATTTTTACAAAAAGTCAAACTAAATAATAAAATATGTAGTACATTATGATAGGCTAATGATCTCTACATGAAGGATATATATCCATCTATGGAGACATATACTCTTGTCCAAGCCTAAATATGTGAAAAAGGCTTGTTATAAAGCTCATTATCTTGAGATAGTCAAAATAAAGTGTATATGCACCTTTATGAATACACAAAAAAAAAATATGGATCTAAAGAAAAAGATAAAGATAAATGAAAATATAAACATAATTCCAGTCTTAATATTTTTTTTTAAAGTAATAATAAAACATATTTTAGGCATTATGATATTAATGGTCACATATATGATGCTTGTTGGATTTTATATTTATAAATTCATCCTTTGAACATAAAATCTTAAAGAGTATATTAATATTTATTTCAAGTAAAATAAATTGGGTGATGCTTTGATGTGGATGAGAGGATGTTTAATAGTTTTTTTTTTAAAGTATGTTCTGGGTAGAAATAGTGCTCAGGATAAAGCTGAACTCACCAAAAAAATATATATAAAAGTTCATATTAAAATAAAAAATGTCAAGGATATTTATTATTCTTGGTCTTAATAAAATTTGATTAGGAAAGAGTTAATATAAAAATTTGGATCATGACCATAAAATCATCCTATTTTTCTCTACCGTCCAATTTGTCAATAATCTTTTTTCCATATTTATAAGTAAATTTTTGTCTTAAATAATGAATATGAATGTGTATATGTGTGTAGTAGGCAAAAATAAAGGGTTGAGAATGATATTTTCAAAAGTATGATTTGCATAGAGTGTGGTGTCTCACTCTCCATTAAGAAGGATCTACTACATGTTCATTTTTATTTCAAGTTACAAATAAAAAACATGTATACTTCAATAAAGATGATATGGTGCATTGAATTTGAGTTTGATGTTATAAATGATATTGTGTTTTCTTTTTAATTATAAGTACCAAAGGAAGACTATTGCATCCATTTACCTTTAACCTATAATTAATCTCTCTCCTATTAATTAATCAAATTACATTGATTTATGAGTTTATGA
Organism: Torreya grandis; assembly: GCA_037957365.1. NCBI lineage: Eukaryota > Viridiplantae > Streptophyta > Pinopsida > Cupressales > Taxaceae > Torreya > Torreya grandis. The sequence continues at coordinate 2,663,463 of JARHVA010001996.1, read as the reverse complement.
TTATATAGACATATTTCGAAGTGAAATAGCAAGTTTTAAAATTGATTATATAAAATAATATTATTTGATGTAAGTTGATTGGTCCAAAAAAGTTTACGCTATTATCTGCTTCACTTTAATTAAAGCACTACATTTATTTCCCTCCATCAACACTAGAAAACTATCCTAGTTGCATTGGGTTTGGTTAATTATATGGGATGGATTGTTGTGATTAAATTTTAGGAATGGATGAACATAAGTCTACCATAAGCATTTATTATGTGTAGTTTTCGTAAGAATTCCTTTAATCTATTAATTATTTTTGTCACCATTAATATTATTTAATGTTTTATCTTAACACCAAAAGGAATGGATTTCGGTGGTCCCTATAATTATAGATGATCTTAAGAAATCCTTGATCCTTTAAAACCCTAGAGGTAAAGTAGTCTGTATTAGCTGGGAAAAAAAGAATTGTGGAGGATCCCTTCCTCAAATATGTTAATAAACAAAAAATAAGATGCTCCAAAAAAATTATTGGCCCTTTTTTCAATCACTACTATTGTTTTGAATGTCTCTATTATTTTTTGTTGTCTTTTCCCTTCCCTACCATTGCCACATGCTTTCAATGTGTTTTCCATCACTATCATGGAGGCTATGTTTGTAAAGCCTTAAAAATTATAGATTTTAAGGTAATTGGTAAGGCCATTATTTTAATTTTTCTTTCTGGGTTTTTACTTGTCCATGTTATATTCGGGTTCTATTCTCAATTTAATGTTTTTTTTTATGAGTCTCCACACACCATAACTTATAAATGGGAAATATGTGATCAATTTTTGGCCTTTAAAGAGAATGAACTTTGAAGAGAGGTGTGTGGCATAAAGCAACTAAGTGGTAGGGAAGGACATATTTATGTTCTTATTTAGGCTATGAACCTTGTCATGATTGAGACAAATTCATGCTACATAATTGTGATTGTAATCATATTTATAAAAAAAATGTGGATAATTTTTGTTCATTTTTATTTAAAAATACTTATTACAAAACTATTAAAACCTAAGATAATGGTAAATTTATTTTTGAATTAGGTTTTATAAAAAGATTTTATGAGATAAAAATGTTTTTGATTTTATAGTGTTGTAATTATCATCTAGTAAGTGAACACACAAGAATTTTAATAACAATGACTCTGCTTGTATTCATAAATATGCAAGAGTATGTACAACAATTGCTATGATTACCAATTTTCTACCCTTGCTTACCAATTATTTCCTCTATTACAATAGCCTTGTCAAGAGTATAATAAAGGAGTAGGGGGAGTTAACTCAATAACACACTATCACACTCATGATTAATGTTGTAGTAGGTCAATAGGTCACTACAACATTCACCATGCTATCACTAGGGGAAGTTAACTCACAATAGTACACTCATTAATGGAATGCCGAGCATAACTGAGAATGCATCCAATTGATAAATCACTGATGATGGATAAAGTACACTCACAATTAGGATGTCAAACACAACTAAAAATACATCCAAGTGTGAGCAATAGGTACATGAAGTATAATGCATAAAGTAGTAAGGCCCATAGCATAGGTAATGCCCATAAATATGGCACTTTAAAACATAAATGAGTTTTACAAAATAAAGTAGACCAATGGAAAGATGAGAAAAAACCATGTACTTTTTAAACAAGTGGCCCTCAATTATGAGTTACCAATCAAAAGTTATAGAAAAATACATTTTTCATCATTAATGGCCTATTTATTTAAATTGTACTTATTAGTGTAAACAATATTTCCAAAAAAGGGTAAGGTAGCTTTCCAGCCACTCATTAGAACCGAAAACAGCGAACCTAACCTCTTCAAGACAATATAAGACAAAAATATCCCTACCCATACACTTCTCTAGAAAATGCTTATTGAAAGTGTTTTAATTGTTAAAAAATAAAGCTATTTTAAATAAAAATAAAATAATTTTTTTTTAATATTTTTAAAAATGATAAAAAAAATATTTAAAAATGGTTAAAAATATCATATGTTCCAAAAATATTTTTGGGCAAAATTTTAATGTTTTTGTCTTTTAGCAAGGTAGATATAAAGAAGCCTTATATGATACCAACATTATGCATGTAAAAAAAGTATTTAATAGGCAGTGAAGGTTTATAAATACCTTTGGATAGGTCATTGGAGGACTGAAACACGTTTTCATGTCATGGTTATTTGGATCATGGGTTCAGATATGTAATCATCATGCTCATTACAAGGCCCTGCAACACCTCACATAGCCTCACTAGTCCTCCCACAGTCTCTAAATACCCTATTGGACTAAAAAAAAATATTAGGACATCATACATAAGAGTAGGCTATGTGAAGGAGGATTGTAAATATGTTTGATAAAAAAACATAGATCTTAGTTGGATGGGATAAGACCAAAATGCATAGGCCATACACTTCTTCATGGGTGATCAGGATGGTATGGGTGTTACAATATGTATTTCATGTGTATTTCTCACATTTATTAGTTTTTAAGCTAATTATTTTGTCTTGTAGCAAGTTTGTCATATATGAGGGTTTGTCCCACATTGGCTAGTTTAGCTAATTTAGTATTTCACCTTGCCTATATAATCAAGTGCTTGCCTTTATAATATCATGATTCATTTATAAATAATATATATTTTGACATATTTTTGGATATCATATTTGTAGCTTCTTTTATGTTTTTTTGTTGCCAACACTATGGATTCTTAGGTTGGAATATCTCTAGCATTCCAAATAGTGGGTGAGCAAGTTATCAAACATGAACCCATAATGTGAGCTATCTGACATTGATCCGAATCTGAGTGGCCTATTTAATTTGATCTACCATTATTCAAAAAGGCTAGCCTTCACACAAAAGACAATTTTTTCTCACTTTTATCTCTAATCTTTTGCATACATGCATGATCTTATCCTATGCCATCTAAGAAGGCTAGTTGACTTGTTCTTCTTAGATGTAATGTTAGATTAATTGGGATAAACAATGATAGATTAATTAGGATCCATATATAACATAAACATGTTCCTTATACTTCATCTAGAATGGATATAATTAATGTTTCTTCTTATTTTGATTATGAAATTATTCATGAACATGTGAAAACATATGATTATGTTGACATACCTCCATTTTAATATGAAAATCAAGATAATTTCAATGAAAATAATAATCTATATAACTATAAAGGCTAGATAAAATGGGTCCTAATGAACACAATGGGATAGATCATGATAAATTTAAAGACATGACTAATTATCAAGGACTCTTTTTATATCCTAAAGATATGGATAGAATCATCCAATTTATCCTAACATCTAAGGTCATATACCAAGTTAATATTACTACATCTTAGGCACTAAAACAAGAAGCCTTTACCATTATTAACCAATCCTTTTGAGCTAGGACTTACAGTTCAGGTGTCTAAACCTATAATATTAGAAATATCCTTATGTCTACAACTTCAGTGACATATGTAGCATCCATCCAAGGTTTTGAGAAAAATGAAGAACTCAAAAAAATTCTATAATTATTCTTATAAATGAAACCTTTGCCCCTCCTATGATGACTATGTATGCTCCATTACCAACTTAACCTACTACATGTTCCCTTGACTAGGTTGTTACTTTTCTCCATGCTAAAGTGATATATCTAGAAAAAGGTGAATCGAGATCTAGTCATTCAATATATTTGCATACCTTTATTCATAACCCATTATCCACTAAGATATAATATCACCCTTTACTAACATGGTTTTTAGTTCATAATACTACATTATATGGATGCAAAGCTGATTAAGAGTAACATTTTAGATCAATCCACACATCATGCTTGGATTATGCATATAATGACCAATTACTTATCAAGATATTATTGAGAATATTTAAGTATTACAATTTGATAGGGTTCTATTATCTCCCCCTCTTGTTCATAAGAAATTTAAACCCTTTTCAAGACTAATTTATATCTCATTTTTCATCAACATTAATGAAAAAATATCTTGTGTAAATTACTAAACTCAAGTAATGGTCCAATAAGAAAATTAGAGACTATGTACTTTGGTAAAAGAATATACAAGCCAACATGATTAACATTATGTCTACTAATGAATCATAGGACATATTCAATAAAGGCTTTCTTATACCATTACATAAGTCAATTATTTTCAATAAATTTAAATCTTTTGATGAACTATTCCATATTGTAAGGGACAACGAAGTTATGTTCATTGCTCAAAACAAATTCAAATATAAATCTACTAATAAAACTACTTCAAAAACAAATATTCAAAGAAAATCAAGATATAAGTTCAAACTAAATAATAATAATGAGGAAATGATTAAATGTATATCACACCTAACACATCATGGTGGAGGAAATGATTAAATGTATACAATACCAAATATATTATAGTTACCACTCATGTTTTCCTTTCAAAGTGTGAAATCTTTTCTCCACCATCTCATTCACCTTCCACTCCACCCATCTATTCCTATCAAATGAAGCATAACTACTCTCCTAATCCCTCCCAAGATAAGAAACTATAAGACAAGTCATCACTTGGTCTTCCCATTATAGTGTAAGTTAGTGAAGAGGAAGAGTAAAAAAATACATACATTAGTATGGAAATTGAATAAGATTAATAAGATTAACAAGTAACTTCTTTGTTTGATCATCCTTTTAAGGAGGAAGACCAAGAAATGGGCCATACACAACTAGGTGATAAAGAGGCTGTGATAAAAAAATCTCAAGCCTTGAGTGTATGTGAACATGAAATGGAGAACGAAGTATCTAGCCTCACACAAAAACAAAGTCAAGAAATTGAGAAGGTAGTCTCAAACATTACTTCTTCCATGTCTAATATTGAGATCCTAATGGTGAGTTTACCCTCAATTATTCCTAAAGTTATATCATCTAGTTATGTTAGTACTAATATTGATTCTAATATTTTTTCTTGTTCTAAACTATTAAAGACTCCTAAGGTAGTCCATTTTTAGCACTTTGACATAGTTTATATTTTTAATCCTAAGAAGCCCCCAGTTCCCAAGAAAAAATTCACCCAAATAGAGCTCCCCATGCCCCATCCATTCACCATGCCAACAAAAATAATTATTATGGAAGTAAACCTGAGTCTTACTTGATTTTTGGAAAAAGTAACCGCTATGAAATAAAAATCCCCATGGGATAATTTTAGATAGAAACTTTCTCAGCTACCTATTCAATTAAGTGCCTCCATACCAACCACTTTGATTACATCCCTTCCAATGACCACTCCACCCTCTAAATCCTCAAACCCTACTTAATAAGTTGAAATGGGAGAACTTATTATTCCCTAATGGGTGAGAGAGATGTAGAATGTAAGAGACGAAAGCTATAATTTGATTTTAACTGAGCTCCTTACAGTCTCCACTCGGCTCGATAATGAGAATGGGACTATTTAGAGAGTGAGGAAGAGGAAAATGGTGAACCTAAAAATAAATAGTGAAGTGGAATCTAAATAAAGAGATAACATGTTCTCTTTAGCAAAGAAGCCCAAGAGAAATACCATTGACCTTACTAAATATATTGAGTATTTCAACACTTATGTGGATTCAACATGGGATGAAATGAAATGAAAAGATTATAATATTGATGAGGCCTTAAAATATGAAACCAAATACAGATTACATAGTCCCCTCAAGAATTTATTGATGATGTTTAGAGTGTAACTACTAAGCTGTACAATATTTTGTATAACGTCAAGTTTTCTAGGGTAGGCAGCTAGACTAGTAGGGAAAATATTATTACACTTTGGAATAAGATGAAGGATGTAGAAAGGATAATGAATTTCCTTGTTCAGTGCTCAAGGATTAGTGATTTAAACCAGTAAAACCTCATGACCAACATGGATGCTTCTTATTGTTTGAGCTATGTGATTACTAAGATGGATGTTTCTTTAAATTTACATAGATAGATGACGAAGTTGTTACAAATTTTTATCAGTCATGAGAGTGTGGTACTACATATTTTTGGGGACATGAGAGTCACAAGGGTAATCACCCAAACTGGGGAGCTTGTCATTAAATCTAATTTTTAGAATTTTCTCAAGTCGACCACACATAATTTCAAGGAAGAATTTGAAGGGATTGTTTATAAAATCAATGAGGAAGTATTATCGTTGGATAATTTTGCTAAGGACAGAGTAAAAAGATAGGACGTATTTCATCATTTATTATAATTTACCTTGCATGAACATTTTGAGAGTAACCACGGAACCAGTGCTTGTACAATTTAGAGAATGGGCGGGCAGACTCCGCAACGACGAAAGTGGTCGGCCTGCTATTTTTCTTACCGACGAGGGCTTACTTTATATAGAGGCAACCGCAGATGGGAACTTGGCTCATTCCCTGCGTAGATTTCGTGCTCCTGAATCTGCAAACTTTATCGCACAATTTGTTCCTCCCACCCAAGGGGTCTCCGAGGTTCTGCTTGTCCAGGTAAAGAATATTTATAAGGATGCAATGCAATTAAATTATAATTTTATATATATAATGGGATTTCTCTGAATAAATTGTCTAAAAAATTGTTAGATCAACGAACTTTGAATCACAATCGATAATTCTTCATCAGAAAAATCTTATTGAGAATTTTAATTGCTTTCATTAAGATAGCCCGTTTCCAGTTCTTAACATAATTCTGTACACAAACTATTCTCAGAAATCTCATTTTTATTCCCATGGACTGAAAAAAGCAGAAAGAAATATATATATATATATATTTGTTGAAAGCAAACCATATTTTAGTATGTAGAGCTTGAAGGGGTTTTTATTTTGAAGAGTTTGGTCAGATATATTAATTTCATGATTTTCGGTAATTAACTCTTCATTTTTTTTTAAATTTATTCAGTTGACGCGGTTTCATTGCGGGGGATTGGTAGTAGGCATAGCACGATATCACCATGTTACAGATGTAGTTGGAGCAACCGCCTTCATGACTGCGTGGAGCCAAACAGTAAGAGGTCTTAGGGTCCACCCCCTTCCCGTCCGTGACGGCTCCCTTTTGGCGGCTAGGACTCCACCCGGATCTATCTTTCGTCATACCGAATTTGAATCTCCCCTTTATTTAGCACAAGGTACAGGATCTGAGGCCCTTCTCTCAAAAACCTTTCATTTCAATGTGAATGTGTTGAAGCAAGTCAAACAAAAGGCGTCCGCCACAAGGAATGGAACGCCCCTTTCTTACACCACATATGAATGTCTGCATGCCCATCTCTGGAAATGCATTTCTGCAGCACGAGGACTAGATGAAGAAGCCATAACAACCGTTTTTATTCCAGTGAATGGACGAAATAGGCTTCATTCCCCTTTGCCTGCTGAATACTTTGGTAACGTCGTCTCAGGCGCTTCGTGTACAATGACAGGTTGCAGATGAACCACTGGTGAGTTTAATTCACAATGCAATAGCAAGGATAGATGACCACTACATACGTTCCTCCATAGATTTTATAGAGTTGAATATATCAAAGTTCTGTAAAAAAGAACGCTCCACTACAACTTTTACTTGCGGCTCTAACTTGCTGGTGTGTAGCTGGGTGCACTTCCTTCTATATGAATTAGATTTTGGTTGGGGAAAACAGCTTTTCGTTGGCCCTTCCCTCAATCCAGTCGACGGGATGGCGTTCTTGACTCCTTCCTATACCAGAGATGGTAGCATAGATGTTTTCCTAAACTTGTTCCACTTTCACATGCTCATATTTGAACAGCTCTGCTACGAAATATGTTGACTCGCTCGATATGCTAATCATATCTAATCAAAATAAAATATTGACTTTTTACTTTGATGCTGACATTTCCTTTATCTATATGCAAGCTTATTTGTTGTTGTTTTTTCAAATTCACGTTCTCACTGCCAAATATTTGTTATAAGTTACGATATCGCCTTAATACTACTTGCCCTACAATATCCACTCAATATATACAATCTTAGCAAACCTCGTCCACCATATAGACATTGGTCGTCTTAGCAAAGCTCTTCCACGAAATGCTAACATGTTTATTTGCATATTTTAAATTATTCATTGTATTGTTTAGGGGTTTCGTTATAAGATCTCACTTGCAATCACAATTTTAAATTTAAATTAAAAAAGTATCATCAAATACGTGTCTCAAACATTTACAATTTTTTCTTTTCTATATATATATATATATAGTTTTATAAGCAGTTCATTCCAATATTTTCGTATTGCTTAACCTTCATCTAAACTATTATTCGTATTTCTTTATTTTTTAGATATATCCATTAAAATGATTGTACAAATTTTTGTAAACTAAAACCTGAGATGCAAGGATTTGGCAAACCCATATTCTAGTCATTACTACAACAAAGCCAAATGCTAAAAGACCAAAACACACTTAGATCATATCAAGCATCCTTTAGGAATAATTCCAACAAGTTATTGTAATATGTCATTCAATATGTCCAAATTGAGAGTCATGTGCAACAAATCATTCAAAATTGAAAATGTGGGACACAAAATTATCATATCAAACCTACAATTATTTCATTCAAAAATAAATCTCTTATGCAATTGTTAGGAGCTTATCCCAAGTCCAGCTTTACGCAATTGCCTTCCAAACTACACTTACTCATCTGAAATTTAAAAAAATGCACACACACAAATAAATGCACTCACCATGAGCAACAATCAACTATCAAATATTTGAATACCCTCACTGGAACAGAATATTTGAAAGATACACTTTTCATAACCTTGTTCCAAATGTTAGGAAAAAATTGCAAACAATCTAATAAACCGACTTTACATGACATAGAGCACAATTAATTGAAGAATCAACATTAATATTTAGGGTAGAGGAACCCATTAATTAAATTAAATTAAATCAAAAAAATATCAATAATAAATTACATATACTAAGAAATTATGACAAATCTAGAGCTTGCATAAAATAAGACAATCCACAATTATAGTGACTACACCAAAATGTGAAACTTCTAGTTCTTTTTCTTTTCTCTTTATTTCAACTCTTATAGATAACTCATTTTCTTATTTTCACATAAACTATACATAAAAAATATATGCAATACTACCAAAAGTATAGTATTAATTGCAACTACTATTTTTTATTTTATATCTCTAACACTAACTATTGAAGCTAGATTTAAACCCTGACATCTAAATCACCCATTAATTCATAAACATAAACATGTCAACCTAAACATTGATGTACAATAAATGTTATGTTGTTTCACTAATGTTAGTTGGTGACATCATTTTCCTTTGCCTCAAATAATTCTCAACCTCCTAGTTTTAGAGATAATATAAAACCTTGTTTTGCTAAATTTCAATAGTTCAACGTCACTTATTTCCATGAATTATATGCATTAGGTAGGTCCACCAATTTAACCATATATAGGATGTGTATTTGGGATCTTTTGAATCAAATTTGGGTGTCTAAAACTCTCTCATTTTACCTATTATTTATATTAGGTAAATGTTTCATCAACTATTTTAACTCCTAAGACTTTAGCTCATAATTCAACCTTAATTCATGTGGTTAAAGGTCAAATACATTAAAAATGAGACTAATGTCTAAATATTTAGGGAGATCAATCGAGTAAAAAAAATATCATTTATCCTTTTTAAGATACATCTCTTTCCTCAAGTTTACCATAGCTTTTTCTATGATATGTAGACTAGGTAGATATTTGACACCAAGCTCCACCCACATGAATCCTTTACTTTACAATGGGCTGTCCCCAAGTTCTATGCAGTAAAACAACCACCAAAATGCTATAACAATACATACTCTATCATTTTTATAGTCATTTAGAGCCTAAAAATATTTATATAACCCTTCAAATGTAATTATAGAATGCTACATACATTTTATATTACCCTTCACATTATAAACATGTTACTAATCTATATATGACAATAACTCAATGTGTTTGCATAGAAGTGAAACATGAATGTGAAGTTTATAAAACTTTAAGAACAAGGACTATTCTTATGATAGATGATTATTGAGCTCTCTTAAGTGTTTTATGTGTTAGACTAGTTTCAAGGTATAAAAAATATGCAAGGAAATAAAACATAACATGAATGAGAGATACATAAAATATACAATGGAGATACTTAATATGAGAAAAATCTAAAAGAGTGAATCCATGATTCTTCATTTCCACTATGTTTTAAAATTTATAAAGTTTCCTTTCTCGGGATTACTAGGATAACAACCTCAAAAACATCCTTCTCTCGTAATGATCTCTTCACTCTTCAGGGTATGGTTTTTTTCTTTAGCAAGAAATACTACTAAAATCAACATTATCAAATGTATAGTATTAACTCAAATCTTATTTTCACTTGATTTCCTTCTCTGCACTTAGAAGAGATCCAACTCACTCGTTGTGTTTCCTCTCTAATAAATTTCACATCTTTGACTAATTTTTATTTTGGTCACTTAGTGAAAAATGAATGTCCCTTACTAAATACATAAATGAATGAGAATTGAATGAATTTTATTAACTTCTTATGTTTTTCATGTATGAAAATCAATATTGTTACATAAGGAAAATTAGTTTTGATGGTTTCAAAACCACTACTTGATTTTTAAAATCCATCTTGACTTTTGAAAAATTTCAATTTAATGTTGAGAAACTATTATTTTGGTTTTGAAACTAATACTTTCTTAAACTAGCAGTTTTGCAAACATGTAAAGTCATCTAACTTTTAGAAGCCATAACATTTACGTACTAACTTGAAATCAAGTGCCATTTTTATATAAATTGCATAAATTTTTGAGAGGAACCCAAATATGTATTTTAAATATAATTTTGACATCAACCATGTGCTTTTAAATTCCTTAGTAAAAAAATGGCTCTTTTCTAGGACATTGTTTTCTTAAATACCCATGTTTGACATTTGATTATCTTAATAAATAGATTTGATGATCTTATTAATCCAAATTTATAATCATACACCCTAAGTTAAGTATTTTTGTTCGCAAATATGTATTTAAACAATAAAATGATGATTTTCAATCTATCCTCTCAATTGGGATAACAATTTTATCATCCTCTTGGATTTTTCCTTATTCTTATCTCTTGAAGAGTGACCTCGTAGCTGTGATATTTACAAAAAAAGTTTGAAAAATACTCCATGACTCTTTCTAATCTCTTACAAACTACCTTATTATACTATTCACTTTATGGGTCTTTTTCTTGGCTATTCATATTAGCCTTTTATTGCAATACACATGTTTATAGGCTAGGTTCAAGCTATCCATGAGGAGATGTTTATACAACATCCTCATTGTTGATCAAAATTATTTCATCAATTGAAGAAAGATAATGCATTTTGTAAATGGTATTACTAAAAATCATATTGTTTAAAAATTACCATTATCTTGGGTATCATAATTTAGTAATGCAACGTACATCAATTGACACATACAATAATATTTACCAAGTTTACCATATATTATAGTTTTGGAAGTTTAAATTTAAAATAAAATTATCATATATTAAATGAAATGTATTAAATGAAGGAATATGTATTTCAATACATGCATCTATCCTATCCAAAAATCTTATTATGGAGTATTACCCATAATAGACACATTTCTCACCCTATACCAATGACATGATCTCATAACACTTATTCTCCCTCTATGGAATAACCATTGATATCATGATCATACAACAATATGCCAAAAAAATGCCATAATATATACTATGATACCAAAACTTATTTTGGATAACCTATTGCAATATTATTCAATTTCCATAAATTAATTCAAAAACAAGATACAAACATGGTGTAGTTATTTAAGATTATAATGGTCAGGTGCAGGTTGGGCAAGCAATTGTGAATATTTAGGTGGAAGTGGGGTTAGATTTGGAATTAATGTAGATTATTACACATGTGTTTGTGAAATTTATGTAAAGGTTGTGTTTTGGTTATGCTAAGCATGACTTCCTCTCCATCTTTGTTTTCATTGCTTAAGAGGTTGGTACCACTAATCTTTTTTTTTAGTGGCTATGGATAAGTTTAGAATTGATGTTAATTATGTTTGGGTTGAGTACTATACCAATTACAATTTTTTTTTTATGAAAATATTGGTTAAGTCTAAGAGTTATATCCATACCAACTATTAGAAGAAGAACATTGAGGATTAAAATATGAAGAGCTAGGTGGCATACTTAGATTGGGTGGTCTTTGTGATGATGATTTCTATTGGGATATGTGAAATATATGCTCTAAATATCCTTATATGGCTATGTTGATTTGGTATTTAGTTTTATGATTGTAAATGGTGGTCAATATGGGCATAGATCTAGGTTTCAAATTCCCTTCTGCATTGTGATTTGGGAATATGTTGCTGATGACCTTTTAAGGACATCCTTGTTTTATGGATTTGATGGAAAAAATGTTTGAATATTTACTTGTAATGTAAGTTTTAGGGTTTAAAATACCATCTAAATATTTACATTGGATTCACACCAATGGATGGAAATCATTCATTATAGTTTGTTTAGCTTGTCTTTTAGTCTTTTAAACTTTTTGAAAATGAATGATAGCATGCATATTGAAGGAGTTACTACTATTAAAAAACCACCACACCACTTTTTTATATTTACCTAACTCATCCTAACTACCCTACCCTTCAAATAATACACCCTATTGACTACTTTAAGTGTTATTTTCCCATAGATGTATCAATCTTATAAATTTGGAATGTATCTAAGTTTTGCTCTTTAAAGCCTACTATTAAAATATTCCATTTGGCCCTATGTTATTGAAAATTTATTTATAAATGAAGTTTTATATCACATTCTTAACTATCTTTAGTATCTTATGTCTAACTTATAGTATTTATTCATTTCTTGTGGCAACTCTTCTTGAGTGGAATGACCAACTTTGGTTATGCCCTAGTCAGATTTTTATTTTGTGTGTTCCAATAATGCCCATGGAGTCTGAATTTTAGTATCCCTCCATACAAGCAAGATACCCCATATGTCCTCTTACCTTAGTTTAAATAGAGCCAAAAATAGCAGCTAGATAACCATACCTTCTATTGGTGTTTTTAATTCATTGTATGCATTTAATCTATCCTAATGCTAAACTTCCCCCTACTATAATGACATATTTCTAGGTTTATCATCCATATTTTTCAAACTACCCAAGTTTGTAAGGCTAAGTGAAATATGTATACGACTGGGAGCCAACACTCGATTAACACCATTGCTAAGGAGATATTGGTCGCTTATATTTCTAGGGACTCTTCTAGAGGGGTGTATTTTTAAATGTTATCAAGTTATCTAATCAAGAAATATTTGATGAATTAACCTCTAATGATACATTTCATATGATATTTATTCATATTGTCTCATGCATTTGAAATTTGAGGCTATTTGAGCATGATTTACTACTTTTGGCTATCAAATGTACAACACTTCACTAATGTTGTTTCTAGTGAGAACATACCTTCGTAACTTATGTTACAAGGGACTCTTGTAGAGATATTTATTAATTAAAGTTTTAAAAGTTATCTACCTATTATTTATTTATTTGGCTATTTGGGCCATCAATATCACCAATAATTTATATTGACACCATTACCAGGGTAGACCTATGTCACTTGTGTTGTCTAGGAATCTTGTAGAGAGCTGTAAAGATTCATGTTATGAAGTTCTCTGTCAAAGAAAGATTTGATAAATTGACATCTACTGAGCAGTTGTAAAGTGTTGTTGATTTGTTCATATTTTAAAGTGATTTGGTATTTTGAACATGAATCTAAATTTTTCAATGTCTTTGTTATTATATCTCATCATTAACTTTAGAAAATTATGATTTTAATATGTATCATAGTCAATTTGTTATATGCTATATTCTAAAATTTTATTTCTAGTGGTTATTTAAATATTGTATCTAGTTTCAAAGAAAGATTAGTGTCTATTTTTAAGTTCCTTTGGATTTGAGTGTTCTCTTGTTTCTAAGGATGGAAGGTCTGAGATCATCCTTCAAAGGTGACTCACTAAAGTAGCTTGCGTCAACCTTAAGTGTTCATCAAAGAAGAAGGGGATAAGTTTGGTGGCCAATTGAAGGACAAAGTTATACTATAAAGGAATGTCTAGACTATCAAGATTATGGTACACCTAAACTTTTATTTGTTAAACTTCCTTTATTTAAATATTATCATAGTTATCATAATCACCCAGATCCTTATAGTCCAATTTATTACCTAGCACCTTCTCAACAAGCTAAATCTCCTCCTAGGATTGATCCCCCATGTCCACTTTACTCACCCCCTCATAGTCCTCTATCATTTGATCTTAAACCCACCATTCATGAGGCATATAGATCAGGATGATAATGAACATCCTACATTTAGGATTCCCATATTTAGACCAATTAATTTTGATGAAATGGAGGGTTAACCCAATGAAGTCCCAAATGAAGTATGAAACTACCTCCCTAAGTTTTAAGGGAATAATTTACTAACTAATGAGCAACATTTGAGGGATTTTCACATTATCATTTAATATGATGAGGTTAATAATTAGTATTTTTACGTTAATTTATTACTTCACGTATTGGAATAATATGCTCATTAATGGATCAACTCCCTTCTCCATTAATTCATAAATTGATGGGATGAAATGAAGAATGTTTTTAAAATTCACCAAGGTGATAGAATTGATCCTAAGTTCCTTTTTGATGAGTTTAAAAAAATAAATAATAACCCTAATGAGTGTGTTTAGGACTTTAATATGAGATTTAACAAGACTATGATGAGTCTACCTAAAAATATTAGACATAGTGATACAACTTACTTGATTAAATACTATGATGTATTTGACTAGAAGGCAACTTATGAATTGAGGGAAAAGGCTCCTACAAACTTGAGGTTAGCATTTTATATGGCCATCAAAATTGAAAACAACATAAAGTTTGTGGGTAAACCTTTTAGTAAGTGAGATCATGTGAAATTGGTTAATCCTAAAAAGACTTAGTCCATTAAGACAACCAACCATGAGGAGACTACGAATACCTTGACAACTGATGTCAAACACATGTCATACAAGTTGGCTAGATCTAAAAAGGAGATCACTCATGGATATAAAAGTCAGTAAAGAACATAGAATCAGAATCAAGCACAAGGGATACATTCTTTACACATTATAGATAATGATAGAGGAAATAGGCCTTCTCAAACTTATAGAAATCAGAATAGAGGAGCTGGAAAGAATTTTTTTGATCCATTAAATGCCGAGGTGAGTGTTTTAGATTGTGGCCTTGATATTGATTAGTGTGATATGTGCTTCCTCCCCCATACTCCTTGTGATACTACTAAACAAATTGATGAAGATGTAGAGGAATCTGAGTCTACATCTGAAGATGATGAGATCTTGATGTTTTATTGTCAAATATCTTGAAGTAAATTCTCTGCCTCTATAGAATTGTTGAGTGATACTATTGTTGATTAGTTTTGGAGTGCAATCGAAAAGGTATGTGTCCCAACTTCTAAGTTTGTTTGTGATGTTAACATGACACAAGTACATAAATTACCCAATCATGATTTTGAGTTTTTAAGATCCATGATGATTAAAAAATATGACGGGGGAATTCCTTCAGTTGAGGACAGGTAGTTAATAATTAATATAGTAGTTTACCAAGAGAAAGAGTATAGTTTGAGAAGAAGAAAACAAGGTGTTTCTCCTCCATAGAATACACCTATAAATATAATGGTAGGTGATGCAAGTAAGGAAGTTAAGAAAATTAAATATGTTCCTATCTCTTTTAAACTAGCACCTACTTCCTAGGTTATCAAATAAATAGGTGCTCTAGCCAAGAATAGGGAACCCATCTTATCTAGTATTCCTAAGGGTAAGAATGATGTTAGAAGAAACCCACCCTTGAAAACTATTGTTAAGATTTTTAATTCATCCTAGTCTATTCCACCTATGTCATTGAATGATTATATTCCAACTAAAGGTGTTTTCACCCTTCCTCCACATACTCCTCTTTATTAGTATAGTGTGTGTGATATGATCCAAGTATTGAGTCAATTAAAGATCATTGTCCCACTTGTTGATTTATTATGATTACCCAAACATAGGAAGAGGGCATTTGAGTATTTGGAATTTAATGAGAATACAACTAAAAATGAAATGACTTCACCCCAAACACTCCCAGATGATGATAAAGAATTAGATGAGGTTGTAGAACCATCACTAGAGGTTTACTTGGGGACTGCATTCATAGAGAGTTAGCTAGATTTTGATCCATTTTACATAACCCTATTAATCAATGGTTTGATTATTTACAATTGCATGTTCTATTCTAGAGCCTCTTATAATGTGATGTCCTTGGGTGTTCTTAATTAATTTGGATTAAAAATAACATCAACTTTTATCAAATGTTATGCCATGGAATTGTGAGAGGTACCAATTATTAGATAATTCAAAGGATTAGTGGTATAGTTGGTAGTTCATCTAGGTAAGTTATTAAATATAGACATGGTATTTATAGACTACTTACCTAAGTGGGGAATGTTACTGTCATGAAAATGGGTTACTAGCATGGGTGCTAGTATGTATATGGATCTTTCTTATACCACCATTAATTTGGAGGGAAAGATGGTCAAATTTCATGGAGAGCATAAGATGTTACATGTAATTAAAGTTCTAAAAAGATCTATAAATGAGGTGTTGTAAACAAATGTGGAGCTAGGTAGTTTCATTGGGAATGTGGATATTGTTGAATAGCCTATTTTTCTTGATGATGGGTTTGACAATGAAGGTGATGTTCAAAAAATGATTTCTTATGGGGCTTGATCCATTATTAGAAATGGAGTTGGGTTTGTATTCTATACCCTTAATGGAAAATATTTCCATTTTTATTTCAATCTATCCTTTGAGTGCATGAATAATACTATTGAGTATGAGACACTCTTGCTTGGTTTGAGAATTGCCCATGAACATGGAATTACAAGCCTGGTTGTAAAGGGTGATTTGGATGTAGTGGTTAAGCAAGTCATAAATTATTATGCTAGCAAAAATAAAACTTTAAAATAATATAGGAATACTATATGGCATTTTCTAATATTATTTTATGCTTTCAATATTTTTTATCATAATAAAAGTTTCAACGAAGAGGCTAAAAGACTTATAGGGTTAGGTGCTCACTTTGAAATTGAAAATATGAACCCTCGCTATCAATATAAAGTGGAACTACATTTTAGACACTCAATCCCATACAATATTCATCATTGGTAAGTTTTTGATGATGATGAATAAATTAGAAGGTTTCTTAATTATGAAGCTAAATTTCAAGATCAACTGATAGACATGGAATCCATGGTTCAGGCTTATGATGGGAAGGAAACCTTGTTTATAATATATATAATTAAACTAAAGATAAAAACTCTCCCTAGGGGATTGGTGAGTTTAGAATCATCTTTTTATGGAGCATACTATATTAAAACTCAAGACTTATTTATCTCAAGAGATGTAACTGAATGTAAATTGAGCACTCATAAAAATCTTAAGAAATTTTGGTTGGGTAATCACTTAAGTATAGAAAAAATTAAGCTTATAGGAAATATTAAATAAGTATCATGACTACTTGTCTTGGTTTTATTATGAATTAAAATCATATAGGGAATATTTATTTAATCATGTTTTCCCATTACACCCTGATAGCAAGCCTTTAAGGCAAAAAAAGTCCTATCAGCCCCATCTTGGCCACCAAGATGTGGGATGAGTTAAACAAGATAAGGGATGGTGGAATTATTCAACCTATCAAGTACTCATCATGGGTGGAAAACTTAGTCTATATGAGAAATAAAAATGGTGATATCTGCTTATGCATAGATTTATGAAAATTGAATAAAGCTTCTTTAAAGGACAATTACCCCATACCTAATATAGATAACCTACTATAAAGTATTATAGGATTAGATATGTTATCCATATTAGATATTTTCTCATGGTATAACCAATTTGTGGTGAAAGAATCATAAAGACCTAAGACTTCAATTACAATGCCTTGGGGCACATACGTTTATATGAGGATGCCTTTCATGTTGATGAATGTTGATGAAATGTTTGAATCAACTATGGATGTTGCATTTTTAGGGATAATTAACAAGTTTATATATGTGTAACAAAATGGCCATACAATGTATGCTAATAATAGAAAAGAGCATTTGGAGCATCTAGAGAAAGTGTTCATTATATGAAGGGAGTTTGAAATTTCACTCAATCCTAAGAAGGGTCACTTTGGAGTATAAAAACCCAAGTTTCTGGGACATATAGTGTCTAAAGATGGTTTTATGATTTAACCTAAAAGAGTGGAAGCCATTGATAAAGTGCCTATCCCACAGTCAGAAGGTTTGTGTCCAAATTCATAGAGATCACTCTTCCTATTACTTCTATGTTGAAGAAAGACCAAACCATCAAGTGGGAGGAGAAGGATTTGAAAGCATTCAATGATATCAAAGGAATCTCAAAGTTTTCCCTTGTCTTAGCCAATCTTGATTACACTAAGGAATTTCAAATATTCTCTTTTGCATCCCATAGTAAGCTACTAGTTGTTCTATTGCAAAAGAATGATGATGGTCACAAACAACCCATAGATTTCTTTAGTAAATTTATCTAAGGATCTAAACTGAACTACACCATTATAGAAAATCAAAATTTTTCTCTTTTTAAGGTTGTTAAGATGTTTAGACCTTATATTCTAAGTTTCAAGATTTTCTAATATTTATCATATACAATCATGAATGACATTGTGACTCAGATTGAAACATCAAGCAAGAGATACAGACAGGTCAACAAGTTACAAGAATATGACAGTGATATCTAGACCATGAAGCTAGTGAGAGGGATGGATCTAACCAAGCTTATGGCTGAGACCAATTTGTAAGTTGTTGAGGTAAACCTTGCTTTTGTTAATGTTGATGATACTTTGAGTCAAACTAGCATATCTCCATGGTATAAGGACATTGTTTACTACTTACAAAATATGAATTATCCCCTTGACTTGGATAAGAATTAAAGGATAACTCTTAAGCTTGTTTCCTAAAAATACCTATTCACTGAAAGTTGATTGGCATAGAATAATCTATATGGGGTTATCTTGAGATGCTGGGTAGAAGAAAAAATTGATGATTTGATTAAACACTTCCATAGTGGAGCATGTGGTGGTCACTTTTCACCTAAAGTCATGGCTCATAAGATTCTAAGAGCTGGTTATTTTTGGCTGTCACTATCCAAGGATGTTTCTCAAAATGTTAAAAAATGCAAGAGATATTAGTGTTTTCTTGGAAGGTTGAGAAATTTTGGTTATTTTCCCCTGCAACCTATAACAAGTGAATGTCCATTTAGAAAATATGGAATGGATTTCATTGAGGAAATCACTGATTCATAAAGCACTAGACATAAGTGAATATTGGTTACAATTGGATAATTCACAAAATGGGTTGAAATGGTTTCGATAAAGAAGGCTACACACTAGGTGATTATGGAATTTTTATTGAATAAGATTATTTATATATTTGGTGTGCATGTTAAGGTAATTTCTGATAATTCCATGAGTTTTAGAGACAAACCTTTGGTGGCATTTTATAAAGAGTATAGGATCACATTGACTTACACTTATAATTAAATCCCTTAGGGTAATGGGCATTAAAAATCTAGTAATAAATACTTGCTCAAAATCATTAGATGAACTTTGGAAGTAAACAAGAAGTAGGGTAAATATTTGAAGTTTTCATTATGGGATAATAGAATCATGCCTAAATGAGCTACATGAAAAATCCCTTTTGAGCTTGTTTATAGAGCTCAAGTTGTTTTTCCTATAAATTTGCATTTACAAACCTATCAATTCATGCAAAAACTAGAAGAAGATGATGAAATCAACCACTATGAAATCATAATCAACCAGATTGTTGATCTTGATTAAAATAGAAGAAAAGATCATGGGAGACACCTTAATTTCAAGGAAAGACTCAAAATGAAATTTGATATAAAGGTTTCTCTAATAAATGTCCAATTAGGTGATGTGATTGTAATTTGGGATAAAAGGCATGAAGAGAAAGACAAGCATAGTAAATCTGATGGCTTATAGATGGGTACTTATTCTATTGACTACAAAATTTGGGAACACAATTTCTTCTTGAAAAAACTAGATGTTGAGATACTAGAGCTGCTAGTTAAAGGCAGATCTTGACTAAGTTTGTGATAGTGTACAGTAATGTATAATTTATAATTTTATTGTTTTGTTTCCTTTCTATCTTGGGACTTATTTTTATAGTTCCTTTTATAGTTCGTATCATGTGTTCATTTTTAGATCTTCCTTATTATTTTTATCTATTTTCCCTTGTCTAATTGAGTTTCTATTGGTTTTTGCTAAGAAATTGATAATGTTTTGACTCTATGGCCTAAGGTATTGGACCTTGGTCTTATTATTTGGGGTTCTTTACACACCAAAAAGGGGTGTAAATCCTTGGGTGAGATCTAGTATTAGTTCCCAAACTTGCACTAAGAAATTTGTGACCTTATTTCTAAGATGTAAGTCCTTGAAAATTTTGAATGTTGCCTCATATTCATAAATGTCTATCTAGATTATGAAACTCCACTTTCATAATCAAATTATAAAAATCCCACTAGTTCCTTGTGAAAACCCTATGCAATCCTTGTTCCAACTAACATATAACATTTTTATGTTTTAAAGACATTACAAGGTTGATGATAAAACTGTTAGGCTATGAAGATAAAATAATGATAAGTATGATGTATTCTGTCTTCAAAAATAATATGTAGAACAAAATTTTTAAAGTTAAATGCAAGTTTGTAATATTTAAAACTGAAAATAGGACATGAAAGTTTGTAGGACTTTTGGCTAGGGTAACAACTTTAAAAAATCAAGTATTAGAAGTGTAAGTTGTAAATTATAGTCCACTCTTCAAATGTCACTAGTCAACAGGGAAGAGAAACACCATGAGAAAAAAAATCAATTTTCAAGTTGTAAATTGTATAATAATTCTCCAAACCTAGAGAATGTATTTAGAAAAGGAGCAACATGCCAAAAGTAGTTAACAAAAGTGCAAGTTGTGAATTGCATGCCCAGACTTGAAACCCATCAATCAAATCAACATAATAAAATTCAACTTGAAGGTATTCAAAGTGTAACTTTTAATGCCAAATTCATCTTTGCATTTTTACAAATTGCGTATGAAGTTCCCAAGTCCATAGTGGAACTGCAACTTGAGATTGCATGTTATGAAATTGTAAATGTGTAGCTAAATTCTAGATTTCCACCAATTTACAAATTTTTATTTGGGGTCAAAAATTCTGCCATGCAAAGGTGTAAATTTGTAAATAAGAGCTAAAGTCTTGCATAAGGAAAAAGGAGAAAGAAATGAATAGGACTTCATAAAGTTTGGTAGCAACCCTAAAAAACTCAAAGGTAAAGTAGATAATGTGGAAAGGCATGTTGAATTAAAAATACAAAAAGGTAAAATGAGGTAAGTATTGCATTTTTCAATATTTGGCTTTTATTGAATAACTTCATGGAAGAAATTTGTTGTAGGGGTTGTGAGGCCAAGGTGGGCTAATATATATTTTTGGAATGATCATGGATATTTCATTTCTTCCATAATAGGTAGAACAATCTAATGCCATCATTACAAATCATGGAACACTCTTTAGTTTGCACAAAAATAAGGGCAGTTGTCCACAAGTTTTCATATTTACAAATTATTAACAACAAAGCATGGCCAAGAAGTTTCATAAGAAGACAAGGAGTTTTTTTTCCAAGTAATATTCTCCCTCAAACCCAAATTCAATGGATTTACATCCAAGGAGATCAAGGGTTTGTTAACAAACTTTTTCATTTCATGGAAAGGAAGTTACTAGATTGATTTCCTTACAAAGCATGAGCTTCTAAGCATGATCAAGAGAATTTTATAGCTAGAGCATCTTGAAGAAATATTATGGGTGGGAGAGTTGTATAATTTAAGAGGTTTTATCTTCTTTTTAAGGTTGTTGGTTTTCCTAGGTCTTCGGCTATTTTCATTTACGAGATCCTTATTGTGTGTATTTTATTTATCTTTCTAAGGTGGTTGTAAATGTATAGCCATTATCAAGAAATGATAACATGTATCTGTATCAGAGTAAAACCACCATAATTCTCCCCATGATCACATTCTGAACAATGATGCAAATAAGATCTACTTTCAAGTTAATTGAAAATAACCATGATTTATGTTTTATCTTATCATTGAAATGAAATAATATATTATTCATGCTCTATTGATTGGGTATTTATTTTTATGCTTATCAATGGTGGTCATTCTAGGCATTTATATAGGTTGTAAATTCCTTTCTACATCATTATTTGGAAATATGTTATTCATAACATTTTAAGGACATCTTTGGTTTATGAATTTAAAGGGAGAAAGTGTTTGAATCTCTACTCCTAATGTATTCTTTAGGGTTTCAAATATCTTCTAAATATTTTCATTGAATTGACACCAATGGATGCAAATCATTCATGATAGTTTCCTTAGTTTGTCTTTCAGTCTTCTACATTTTTTGAAAACAGATGATGTCATGCATGTTGAAGGAGTTACTACTATTTTAAAACCACCACACCACTCTTTTATATTTACCTAGCTTATCCTACCTACTCTTCCCTATACATAATACACTTTGTTGAACATTTTAAGGGTTATTTACCCATATATGCATCAATATTATAAAAATTGAATGTATCTAAGGTTTTTATTTAAATAAAAACATTCTAAGCCTCCATTTGGCCCTATATTGTTTAAAATCCCCTTAGAAATTAAGGTTTTGATCGCACTCGTATATATCTTTAGTAGCTTGTGTTTGACTTAGAGCATTTTCTCATTTTGTGTGATAACTTTTCTCGAGTAGAGTGTGAACATGTTTGGTTATGCCCTAATTAGATTTTTGTTTTGTGTGTGTCAATAATACCCATGGATATTAAACTATAGTATCAATCCATGGGATTAAGCTACCCCATAGGTCTTCTCACCTTGGTTCAGGTAGAGACAAAAATAGAAAGGAGCTAACCATACCCTCTATCAGTGTCTTCTAGTCATTATCTACATTCAATCCACCCTGATGCTAAACCATTCCCTAGTTATAATGACATATTTTTTGGATTTACCATCCACATTTTCCATACTACCCAAGTGTGCAAGGTTGAGTGGAAGAGGTGTACAACTAGGAACCAATTGGGTGGAAATCAATGACTCAATAGTTGTTATGAATACCTAGTTTTTTCACAATTTTTTTTTGAAATTTGCATGTAATTGATTAATGATAGTGAAAATATGACCATAGAAATGAATTCCATTATTTATCTAATAAATAATCAATTTATACACAAAATTTTAGCATATATATATATATATATATATATATATATATATATATATATATATATATATATATATATATATATATATATATATATATATATATATATATATATATATATACACATATATATATATATATACATACATATATATATATATATATATATATATATACATATATATATATATATATATACATACATATACATATATATATATATATATATACATATATATATATAGTTCTTATATAACAAAAAGGGGATTACATGAGATGAGTCTAAGATATAAAATTCAAGCTTTTATGAGGATGGGAAAAGGTTTCAAAGGGGTTAAATTAGGAAAATTATCAATATCATCAATTAGGTTCCAAAAATGAGGTACTACATTCCCAAAGAATAAAGGAACATCCAAAAAGGTATTACATGTGACTAGATTTTACATGCATTTTTACAACACATACAGTCTAAAGTAGAAAATGGTCAACATGAAAGATAAAAAAATTGCCTCTAAAATTTTCAATGACCCTAATAAATTGGATGCCATAATCCAAACTAAATCACATGATCTAGGTAACAAACATACATACTATTAAATTGATATCATAATTCTATCATGATCACATCTAAGTGAAAGAAGGGCACACCCACTCATGAGTTAATGTTACTTTTATGTCTAAAATAAAGTACCCTATATTTAATGCCATCATAATTAATAGGAATAGCAGTCAACTAGGTATCACCAAAATGGCATGATGTTCTTCTACTAGGAGATGAGGATGAGACACACTACACTTAATATAACTCATTCTATCTTGGACACATCAATCATAAAAATATGCTCCATTATTAGGAAGGTACACTCTACCTTATAAATAATGAAGAAAAGCTTGTCCTTAAAAATGATCCCTACCAACAAGGTCTCCTATGAAGCACTAGTTTATTAAATATAAGGGTTTTTTCAATATAAATAATTCAAAGAAAGGGATCATAACTTCAAAGGGTTTTATGACCATAATGTTTGGATGTCAACCTCCAAACTAGATCTATATGCCTTGGGTATTAATAAAACATGAAACAAGAGGTAGTAATAACACTCTAATATACTCATGACTTGATGAATTTATTGACCCAGCTTATTCAATGTCAAATGCCACACAAGGCATGGATATTCCTATCCAACCATCACTAATGCCCAACCCAATGGAAATTCACTGCATTGTGTGGATACCAACATGACATATCTCACTAAGACAAACAATATAAAGATCACTCACCAAAAGGATAGGTGAGAATAATATGATCCATATGAGGCTTCATAACAAGGCCTTTTATGTAGAATCATCAATCCATGACACAAAGTGGTTACAATATCATGAAACACTCATATATGAATGTGGCTAATTTCAAGCAAAAACACATTCATAACACAAAAAGGCTCTTGGTTCTTGTGTTGAAATAAACACATGTGCTTAAATAGATGCATAGTTACTTCACAAGCATGTCATCCTTTATTTTAATTAGGATTACATTCCTTTACCTTCCTTAAAAATACCTAATGAACCTTGTGGGCCCCATGACCCTAGAGTTTAAACTAAAAACTCAAATAAAATGAGGTGGGTTCAAGAAACTGATAACTCAAATGATTCTTCCTAGCTCTCAATAGGGTTAAAATAGGTTACCAATTGATTATTACCAATAACAAGGCCAAGTTCACACCTTACATCAAAAAATAATTCTATTTTCAAGTGCCTAACAAAAAATATGTCATAGTCTTCATATGATCTCAAAAAGTGCCTAAAACATATTTTATTAGCTATGTGTGGATGGTATAGCCTATCTCATTTATCAGATGATTTATATCTTGACCATTTAATTATAACATGATGAGGAAACTGTAAAAATATTCATGGAAGTCAATAAAGGTTTCAAAATTCACTTTCTATTTTCAATTTAATATTTTTAGAATAAAATGTAAGGTTTGGAGGATGATTTGTTAGTAATCATCCCTATTCACCTTCCTCAGGTTTAGATGATTTCCATTAATAGAATTCTTAATCTTCTATAAAAGAAAATTATTATTCCATATTACATTTATATCTCAATAAAAAAAATATATTACATTTATTATGCATGTGCCTATCTTGTTAGAATGTCTGCATGAGGTTTTAAGCTCTCACAATTTTTGAATGGATGTTTGGGAGCTTCAAGCTCCTTCATAGACATTAATTATCACCAATATCTAGGTGAAGGAAGTAAAATTTATGTTTGTTATCATAATAAAAAATATTTTCTTGTGATAGAGTATAAAAATAACATATGATCCTTTTGGATTCAACCAATACCAAAGTTCTTAAGAGCCTACAAAAGTTATTATGGCTAAAATTGAATCCCTTTAAGAACTAGGCCAAAATTTTAAAAAATTACATGTTTCACATCCTGATTTTGTTTCCATGTGGAAGTGGTAAAAAAATTATGGGTGTCCCCTTTGGGTCACCCCAATATCAGGCCTTCTATCTTACCTAATCGCCT
>JARHVA010001996.1:2615000-2632500 GCA_037957365.1 Torreya grandis | reverse complement strand
TATTTCATTTTCTAAGCTACAATATATTGACTTAACCAAATTTAAAAAGGTTGTGTACTCAGTCACAAGTCTGTAGTAATCTGAGAAGAGGTTATTTGTTAAAATTAATTATAAAAAAGGTTATAAATAAACATGAAGATTTAAATTCATCTAAATTTTTTTTACACACTTGAAAAAATCAATTCCTTCCATCTATAACACTCAATTTACCAATTTCTATGACATACCACTTTGACTGTGTTAAGTTTATTGATGACTACAGGACTATTTTAGTTTCCTTTTTTGCCATCCAAATATATGAAATATACTTGAAAGAATATAATAATTCATGATAATATTATATTAAAATCATAAACATATACATTTTAATTTTCACTCTAATACATTCATATACTTCTCACATAGATGTATACTTATAACTTTGCTCATAGAAAATAAGGTTGTGTTCAACATAGAATATCCTTAGAAAAATAATAGCATTAAATGTTTAAAGACTATTTATTAATTATTATTTAAATTTAATAAATACTCATACATTCCAAAATCCCACCAGATAGAATCTCTTCTTCCACAAGACTCTAACGTTCACTCAAATTTCAAGGCATAGTTTATAAAAGCACAGTGTGTACAATTTATAATTTGAACATTCAAAATATAAAAAAATCAAATGAAAAATTATATAATAACCATAAAATAAAAGGTATTTTCAACTTACCACTCACATTAATATCACAAATAACTTTTTACTAATCATATTTTATGATTGTGCATACTGCTAACTATCTTTGCACATATTCAAGAAGAGTAGGTCCTATTTACTTTCTTGTCTACAAATAATAAAAACTTATCTTTATTCACTTTTTTTGGGTTATTCAAATTCATCATTTAAAATCTTACCCCCTCCAAATCTCTTGAATCTAAATATGAATATAAAATAAGACATGGATAAGACTCTTATTACCAAATAACCATCAACTGAATTCTAACATCTTTTGTATGTTGAGAGTGTCGCCAACTAACTCAAATATTTCACAAATATGAGTTTAGTTATATGAGTTATAACATCCTAAAATACTTTATAAATTATGACCACATGAAATTCAATGTTGGACTTCTTCAAGTAATATTTAAGTCTCTATGAAAGTTAAAAAATTCAAATGAAATATTTGGTAGGAAAGTAAAATACAACTCTAATTCAACATTGACAAAAAAATATCAACTTATAAAGACTCATACATACTTATTATGACATTGAACACATTATAAAGACTCAAAACATGTAAACTAAATCAATATTTATATTGGTTAGAGATGCTCCTACATCACCTCATCATCCCTAATCATTTCTTCATCATACCTCATATTCTCTAATCACTCATTCCTCATCCCTCATCTCCCCTAATCACTCCATCATTAATCCTTACCATTTTTCATCATCTTTAATCACTCTGTCATCCTCCCTAATCACTCTCTCACTAACCCTCACCATCACTCATCATCCCTATTGACTCTATCATCATTTCTACTCAATTACTCATCATCCCTCCTCATCCTTAATCACTCCATCCAATACCTTGATGGTGTTATATTTTTGGGGTTTAAAAATGTTAGGAGCTACAAGTGGAGTGTTGAGTGCTAGCTTAAAATATAAGAAATGGTGATCAAAATGATGTGGAGGCAAATTTGAAACACAAATATTTAACACCTATGACAAAATATGGGTGTATTAGAAATGATGTAATTCACAATTGAAAATCCATCAAAAAAAGAGAAACAAGTAAAACCACATTTCACCAAAAACGGGTAGTAAATAAATGAGGATCACCAAGCTATGTGATTTCCTGAAACCAATCAATTGCTTTCCATATGAGGATATATTATGATCCAAATAATTATATTTAAGGCCTTATATTTGTATGTATGTTTATTGAGTCATCAGACTAGAGAGTGGAAAATAATTCTCAAATGATTAGAACATTTTTTCCAAGATTGGAAAGTGGTGATTAATTCATAACTTTAAAATTCAATCCAATGACGAGTTTCACACTATGATCTCTCTACTTGTACATTTTGAGAAGTGGGTACAGCTTATCTAGCACTATAAAAATTTAAGTAGATAATAGATTATGAACCCAATGATATGGTCAATATTAAAAATATCTCTACTTCCCTGAACAATAAATTATATGAATTAAAAATATTATTTCATTAACAAATGTAGATCAATGTTGAGACAATACACTTTATCATTTATAATGAAAGTCATAATATTTTAATTTCTCCTAAACCATACTTTTAAAAATTGAACTTGAAATTTATACATCATCCATAACCATACGCTAGTGTATGGTCTAGTGTAGGCCTTGAGAAATGGAACACCTAATAGTATCACTTGGTGTAAAAAATCAAACTTTTTAAAGATGCAATCCTTTGTGAAATCTCACCATTATGGGTGTGTAATGTTTTATATGTGGTCAACTATGTATTTACTATTGACATGTAGTCTATGAATTAAATCTTTGAATTTTTGTGATAGATTATCATGATCTAAAATACCATATATTGTAGTTAATATACTGTGACTTGTTTGTATAGTTCCTTTTACTTTTTCTTATCATGTGTTCATTTTCAAATCCTATTGATGTATTTTTGTCGATCTACACTTGTCTAATTGAGTTTCCATTGGTGTTTTATAATAAATTTCTAAATTTTTTACTCTATGACCTAAGGGGTTGGCACCTAGTCTTGTTTTTTGGGGTTCTTTACACACCCATAGGGGGTGTACATCCCCAAGCAAGAGCTAGTGTTAGTAAGTCCTAAAAAAGTTTAAATGTTGCCTCCTATTCATAAATGTGTATCTATATTATGAAACTCTACTTTCATAGTCAAGTTATAAAATCCTCTCTTGCCTTATGAAAACCCCATGTAATCTTAATTCCAACTACCATATAATGTTTTTATGTTTTAATGACATTGTAGGATTTATGGTAAAAATGTTAGGATATGAAGATAAAATAATGATAAGTATGATGTTTTTGGTCTTCCAAAATAATATGTAGAAAAAAAAATTTAAAGTTAAATTCAAGTTTACAATATTTCAAATTGAAAATAAGACAGGAAAGTTGATAGGACTTTTGGCTAGGGAAAACAACTTGCAAAAAACAAGTATTAAAAGTGAAAGTTGTAAATTATAGTCCGCTCTTGAAATACCATTTATCATCATGGAGGAGAAACACCATGAAATTTTTTTTTTTCAATTTTTAAGTTACAAATTGTATAATAATTCCCCAAACCTACATAATGTATTTGGAAAAGAAGCAACATGCCAAAAGTAGTTAGTAAAAGTGCAAGTTGTAAATTGCATACCCAACCTTGAAACCCATTAGTCAATTCAACATATAAAAGTCAACCTGATGGGATTCAAAATTTAACTTTTAATGTTGAATACATCTTTGCATATTTGTAAATTATAAATTCCATATGAAGTTCCCAAGTCTGTAGTGGAACTAAAACTTCAAATTGTAAGTTGTGAAATTGTAAGTTGTGAAATTGTAAATGTATAGATAAATTCTAGATTTACACTAACTTATAAATTTGTAGTTGAGGTATGAAATCCTACCATGCAAAGGAGGTATAAAATTGAAAATAATATATAAATTCTTGCATAAGGAAAAAAGAGAAATAAATGCATAGGGCTTCATAAAGATTGGTAGAAACCCTAAAAATATCAAAACCAAAGTAGAGAATGTGAAAAGGCATGTTGAATTAAAAACAGAAATAGGTAAAATGAGCTAAGTATTACATTATTCAATATTTGTCTTGTATCAAATACCTTCATGGAAGAAATGTCTTGTAGGGGTTGTGAGGCCAAGGTGGGCCATTGGATTGGATTTTTTGAATGACCATGGATATTGCATTTCTTCCATCATAACTAGAGCAATCCAATGCCATAATTACAAATCATGGAACACTCTTTTTTTTGCACAAAAATAAGGGTAGTTGTCCATAAGTTTTCATATTTTTAAATGATGAATGGGAAAGCATGGACAACCAGTTTCATAAGAAGATAAGGAGTTTATTTTTCTCCCAAAGGAATTTTCTCCCTCAAGCCCAAAGTCAATGAATTTACAACAGAGGTGATCAAGGTTTTGTTAAAAAACTTCATCATTACATGGATAATAAATTACTAAAATGATTTACTTGTAAGGCATGAGATTCCAAGCATGATCAAGTAAATTTTCTAGCTTGAGAATCTTAGAATAATATTATGGACGAAAGAGTTGTATAATTTAAAAGGGTCTATCCACTTTGTAAGGTTTTTGTTGATTTTATTAGGTCTTAGGCTCTTTTGATTCTCAATATCCTTTCTCTGTGTATTTTTTTATTTATAAGGTGGTTACAAATGTACAACCATTATCAAGCTATGAAAACATGTATATGTCTCCCCATATCAGAACATAACCACCATGATTCTCCCCATAATCACATTCTGAATAATAATACATGTAATATTTAATTTCAAGTTAATATAAAATAGCTATGACTTCTATTGTATCTTATCATTAAAATGTAGTACATACTCTATTGTTTGGGTATTTAGTTTTATGCTTATAAATGGTGGTCATTCTAGGCATAGACGTAGGTTGTAAATTCCTTTCTACATCATGATTCAAGAATATGTTGCTCATAACCTTTTAGGGACATCCTTTGTTTATGAGTTTGATGCGATAAAGTGTTTAAATATCTAATTGTAGTGTATGATTTAGGGTTTTAAAGATCATCTAAATATTTGCATTATAATGGCACCAAAGGATGCAAATCATTCTTGATAGTTTCCTTATCATGTCTTTCAATCTTCTAATTTTTTTGTAAATGAATGAAGTCACGAATGTTGAATTATTTTTTGTTATTTGAAAACTAACACACCAATATTTTATATCTACCTAACTCATCCTAACTGCCCTACCCTATAAATAATACACCTTTTTGACTATTTTAAGTGTTATTTGCCCATAGATGCATTGATCTTATAAATATGGAATGTATATGTGTTTTTATCTTTAAATCACAACATTATAATCTTCCATTTGGCCCTATATTATTGAAAAATTCTTTAGAACTGAAGGTTGTAATCACATTCTTATATGTCTTTAGTAGCTTGTGTTAAACTTAAATCATTTATTCATTATGTGTGATAACTCTTACCGAGTGGAGTGAATAAGTTTTCTTATACTCTAATCATATTTTTGTTTTATGTGTGCCAATAATCCCCATGGATATTGAACTAAATTATCCCTCCATGCAAGCAATATACCTCATAGGTCCTCTCACCTTGGTTCAAGCAAAGCTAGAAGTAGTAGGGAGCTAACCATACCTTATATCAGTGTCTTATAGTCATTATCTACGTTCAGTCCATATAGATACTAAACCCTTCCCAAGTTATAATGACATATTTCTAGGTTTACCATCCATGTTTTCCATACTACCCAAGTTTGGAAGGTTGAATGCAAGAGGTGTACAACTAGGAACCAATAGGATGGAAATAAATGACTCAATAGTTTTTATGAGTACCTAGTTTATTCACAAAATATATTTTAAATTTGCATGTGCTTTATTAATGATAGTGAAAATATGACCATAGAAATTAATGCCATTATTTATCCCATAAATAATCAAGATGGACATAAAATATTAACACAAAT
This sequence comes from Torreya grandis, assembly GCA_037957365.1. Taxonomy (NCBI): domain Eukaryota; kingdom Viridiplantae; phylum Streptophyta; class Pinopsida; order Cupressales; family Taxaceae; genus Torreya; species Torreya grandis. The sequence goes on along the minus strand of JARHVA010001996.1, from coordinate 2,626,798 downwards.
ACATTATATATATATATATATATATATATTGAGTTCTTATATAACAAAAATAGGATTACATGAGATGAGTCCAAGATGTAAAATTCAATATTTATGAGGTTGGGAAAATGTTTCCAAGGTTGTAAATTAGGAAAATTATCAAGCTCATCAATATGTATCTAAACATGAGGCACTATAATCCCTAAGAATAAACATACATACAAAAAGGTATTACATGGGACTAGATTTTACATGCATTTTTACAACAAATAACATTGAAAGTAACAAATGGTCAACATGGAAGATAAAAGGATTTCCTCTAAAAATTTCAATGAACCAAATAGATTGGATTCCATAATCCAAATTAAACCACATACTCTAGGTAATAAAAATACATGCTATTAAATTGATAGCATAATTCTATCATGATCACATCTAAGTGAAAGGAGGGCACACCCACTCATGGGTTAATGTTAATTCTATCTCTAAAATAAATTACCCTATCTTCAATGCCATCATAATTAATAGGAATTCCACTCAACTAGCTATCAACACCATTGCATGATGTTCCTCTACTAGGACACAAGGATGAGACACACTACACTTAATGTAACTCATTCTATCTTGGACACATCAATCATAGAAATATATTCCATAATTAGGAACGTATGCTTAAACATTATAAATAATGAATAAAAACATGTCCTTCACAAGGATCCCTACCAACAAGGTCTCCTTTAAAGCACTATTTTATTAAATACAAGGGTGTTGTCAATATAAAGAATTCAAAAAAAGGGATCATAACTTTAAAGGGTTTTATGACCATAATGTTTGGATATGAACCTCCAAACTAGATCTATATGCCTTGGGTATTATTAAAATAGGAAATAAGAGGTAGTAATACCACTTTAACATACTCATGACTTGATCAATTTTTTTTATCAAACTTATTCAATGTCAAATGCCACACAAGGTATGCATGCCCCTATCTAACCATCACTGATACCCAACCCCAATGGAAATTCACTTCAATGTGTGGATACCAACATGGCATATCTCACTATGTTAAATAAGATAAGGATTACTCACCATAAGGATAGGTGAAAATAATATGGTCCATATGAGGCTCCCTAGAAAGGCCTTTTATGTGGAATCATTGGTCCACAACATAAAATGGTAATAAAATCATGTAACACTCATATATGTATGTGGCTAATTTCAATCCAAAACACATTCATAACACAAATATCCTCTTGGTCACTTATGTGGACCAAGCATGTGACAAAGGTCTATGTAACCCTCAATGGTCCTATCAGGACAGTCCTTCTGGCTTAAGGAGGTACTAAGTGCAAATGCTCCAAGGAACTACTAACAAGAAAAATTTGGTTTTAATGAGAAATAATTGATCTCAATAAAAAGGCATCCTAATCCATTCCCAAACACATCACTTATGGTGATCATAACATCATGAAACCTTAAAGCATAATCCTCTTAAGTGGGAAGGTTATGCTTACTTGAAGTGGGTGTTCATTGAAATTAAAGAGACCAATCTTGACCCTAAGTCTACATGACACTCTAAGGCCCATCCATAAACAACCAAATAGATCCTAAGATACCAAGGCTAATATATCATAAGGACTATCCCTAAGGTCTTCAAAGATATAATGTGTATGGCTAAGGTGATATGAAAGACACATCAATATATCACACATCGACTCACTCGTCAGCTAGCGACCACTTACACCTCATGGCCATCTTGTCTTCCCAACACTTTGATTGAGATTTTTTCCCATGCCTTGACCAAATCATAATAACTCTCCTCTTCTAGATGGGTGGATGTCCAAATATTATTGGCATGGCTCTTTATGGTGCACAAAACAAAATAATAAACTAAGATCAAGGGTTGAGCCTCTATACTAAATCCAACATCAACATTGGTCATGCCAAGGGATAAATTATTCAAATGTCTTGGGTGAGAATCTCATATCTCTAATCCAATGAGTGATCATCACAAAAACTATCCCTATGTGGAAGAACCTTTCACAAGACATTTTATGATCTCATATTATCAAGTGAAGCTACAAAAAATATCTTTGATCACAAATAATCTCATCAAATGGTCAACAAGCATCTATTATGTGACCCAGAGATTATATATTTCCATTTCCATCATAATCCTATGAAACCCTTCATGTGTATTGTGCCTACCTCCTGAATAATATGTATTACATATATAAGGACACACATTATTTTAATTCAAAAGAAATTATATCAAACAATAATCCCCTAGATCTCTTAATGTTTAAACCATGCTCTGATACCAAAATGTCATGTCCAATATTTCATATGATGTAATCCATTAAAAAAGAGTCCAAATTAGTTTTGAGAATGTACAATAGACATTCTATGAACCCAAACCCCACCAACTATGCAACTACACGGTATAGTATGTACAATGTGTTGAAATAAACACATGTGAATAAATGACATGAATTATAATGTGAAAATGGATGCATAGTTACTTCATAACCATGCTAGCCTATTTAGTTTATTAGGACTACATTCCTTTATCTTCCTTAAAATACCTACATGAACTTCGTGGGCCCCATGACCCCAGAGTTTAAACTAAAATTCAAATAAAATGAGGTGGGTTAATGAAACCACTAACTCAAATGATTATGTATAACTCTCAAAAGGGTTAAAATAGGTTCCCAAAGGATTATGGCCAATAACAGGGCCAAGTTCACACCTTATATCACAAAATAATATTATTTTCAAGTTGAGTTACTTTTATGATAAGTGTATACCAAAAAAATATCCTATAGTCTTCATATAACCTCAAAAAGTGTCTAAAACATATTTTATTAGTTATGTTAGGATGGAACATCCCATCTCATTTTTTAGATCCTTTCTATCTCAACCATTTAATTAGAACATGATGAGGAAACCATAAGAATATTTATGGAAGTCATAAAGTTTTCAAAATTCACTTTCTATGTTAAATTTAATATTTTTAAAAGGAGAAGTAAGGTTTTGAGGATGATTTATTAATAATCATCCCTATTCACCTTTCTCATGTTTATATGACTACGATTAATAGAGTCCCCAAGATTTTTAAAAAATTTCATATTATGCCATATTACATTTATATCTCGATAAAAAATATATTAGGCTGATTATGCATGTACCCATCTTCTTAGAATGTCTTCACAAGGTCTTAAGTTCTCATAGTTTATAAATGGATGTTTAGGAGCTTCAAGCTCCTTTACAGCCATTAATTATCACCAATGTCTAGATGAATAACAAAGTACAATTTTGTTTTTAGTTTCACATTTTAAAAAAAAAATTATGATAGATTATAAAAATAATAGATTTTCCTTTTGGAGTCAACCCATATCGAAGCTATTAAGAGCCTAGAAAAGTTATTATAACTAAAATCGGCTCCCTTTAAGAACTAGGCCAAAACTAAAAAATCTCTGTGTTTTATGTCCTAATTTTTTTTCCATGTGGAAGAGGGAAAAAAATTATGGGTGCCCCCTTTGGGTCACCCCACATCGGGATTTCTATCTTCTCTAATACCCTATATAAAAATATATATTTATAAAGATAAAGTTTTTGGTCTCAATAAAAATATAGAGAAACATACCATAAAATGAAACTATGTATAAATTTAAAAAAATAATATAATAAAATATTAAAAAATTAAAATTAAAACATCAATTAAATAAACCATGTGGAGGATGTTAAGTGTAGTCAACCAAGGTTGACTGGCACATAGGAAGGGGAGTATCCCATGTGGCTTATGTAAATATGAACCATCATCAGCTATCTCCCTATTACATGTTTTAAATGTAGTCTATAAAAATGGTTTACACCCCAAACCACATCCACTAGCCACTTGGACCCTTAATAACCTATCTCACAGTCATATGGGTGATTGTTTGCTTTGGGCCTAGGCCAACCCTAAAAATAGGGTATTTATGTATCCTTCTAGGCCATGTCTAATTAAAAAGTGCCTTATAGAGTCCCAAATTTATAAAATCCACTACAGTCATTAGGCATAACTAAAAAAAATTAAACAAATTTTGTTGGGCTCAAAAAATCCTACTTCATTCTAAAATTATTCTAAGCCTAATTCTACCTCATAATGTGTGTAAATAAATTCTTTGATAACAGGCTATTCCACTTAAAAAATTGATAGCTTTAAAAAGATGGATCCTAAAATGATTCTTTGAAATGTAGTGAAATTTTGAAATAGTAAAGTTTATGAATAAATTATTTTATAGAGGTTTAGGTAATGTTTTATGTACATAAAAATTACAAAACTAAATACAACCTCTTTAAGTCCTTAAGCTCTTTAATAAAAATTTCATGAATTTAGAAGAAAACTATTAACTAGTATATTTCATTTTGCATTAAATAACATGTGTTTTAAGATGTTGAGAGAAAATATAATCTTTCATTTTCATGAGTAATTTTTTTATTTTCATTTATAATCCATTATTATTTGCCTTTAATAGACACTAGAGATTCCAAAAGCTACTTAGAAATCTTTGTCTCTGAAAATGGGTATCTTCCTTAGGAGAAATACATATGTCTTCCTCTATGAAAATGTGTATGCTACTATAGATATGGCCTATTGTATTTTACTTCACCTCTTTATACCTTTCCCTAACATACTAGAAGTGATATTATGTTTGGGATTGTGTGTGAATTATTAGGCAAAAATGTGAATCCTTGGTAAGCTATATTCATTTTCTATATCTATGTATGTTTATGTATTGTGTGGATTTATTTAATGTATCCTCTTAAACATAATAATTTATGAATGATATAGATACTTGATGACACCATATAGATGGGAGGTGGGTTTTTTCCTTCCTACTAGTTGAATTATATTTGATATAGAAAATGTTGACCTATCACGTAAGTGTGTTATTATTATTTATTTTGATGTTATATATATGGTAACTCTCAAATAAATAAATAAATATAAATAAATAAATTATTTGTTAATATTTATTTGTTTCTATTAACTGAATGAAGATCCAGTTGATATATATATTTTTTAATTTTTTTAACTAGTGTGGTTGATATTTGAATATGTGAGTTTTGTTTTTCGATCCAAACATTTCAACTAACTACCTTATTTTTATAACTATATCATATTTTATTAATATGCAAAGGCATAATCATGTTCATAAGTAAGCTAACGCCAATCCTTGAAAAAGTTACACTAAACCAGGGTGCACATCTTCATTATTAGATCTTATGAGACTAAAGATTGAACAAAGATAAGAAACCCTTCAAGATTCTTATTAAGCATAAAGTGTTCCATAGTAAGAACCCTCGACGACCAACTCATTGAATTAAAGTCCCAAAGATCATTAAATTGATGAACTCCCTTTTTGAATAAAAAATAAACCTACTTGGGAAATATCATCGCCAAAGGTTGGTAATGGTACTAAACATGTCTATTCCACAAAATGGATGAAGTGGAAAAACTGAAACCATGTTTTAATGATGTTTCCTTCCACTTAAGGAAATGACAAAACTTCTACCATGCCTTCCAAATAGATTGTAAAGATGGGGATGGCTTAATGCAAAAGAAAGGCGCAAGACATATTTTATCTAACCAACTAACTTCCTACCATTTAATATTAATAGAATAATATTTCAATCTATGTCTTACCAAAAAACTTCATGGCTCTTTGCCTTCAACTACTCTGACAATTCATTTAGCCACTAAACATATCCTTTGGGTTTTGGGATCAATCACACCCAATCCACCTTTCCCTCTTAGTTGTATACAATGAGACCATGAGGTATATTTGAAACCAAAACTACCATTCCACTTGGACCAAATAAATTGATGAAAAAGCTTATACAAATCTTCATACCCTTTGCTTGAATGCATCCATCATGAAGAAAAGTAAACATGAGATGCAAGGAATATTTTATTGACAACTTAAATTCTACCAACCAATGAAATAAACTTATTGACCCAATTAAAGGGTTTATTTTTGTGTTTATTAAGAAACCATTTACACATCTCATGAAGAGAGACACCCAAACTGAAAGGGGCACCTAGGTATCTTATTATCTTTCCATGTTTAATTTGTTTCCATTCACTAGGAATCCATTGGGGGATAAGGTTGGTTTGAATCATTAAAAGATTTATTTTTTCATGGGCTAATTGAGAACGTGACACCCAATAGTAAATATCCAATATGTCAAGAGTATTATTAATTTTTGTTTCTAAATTTTGCAAAAAAAGTGTACTATCATCAACAATGTGGGAGTTAATTATATATGCCTTTTGTGGAATAGAGATGCCTGATATGAAATTCAATTGATTAGCTTTTTGTAATAAATAAACCCAAACATGAGCTATAAGAATATATAAAAAGGATCAAGTAGAAAACCCTATCTAATATAGCACTGTAGAATAAAAGGATCTAACATATGATCATTAATATTTAATTTAACATTAGCATCCTTAAACAAAACTCAAAAGTGATCACATATTTTAGGACCAAAACCAAGCCATTATAACATTTTGAGGATAAAGCTCCAATGCATTCTATCATAGGTTTTATCAAAATCAAGCTTAACCACCAAAGCATATTGACCAGTATGATGAGCCCATTCACTCACCTCCCAATAAAGAATTAAATTATTAAGAATAAATCTACCCCCCAGAAAACCAATTTGTTCAAGACTTACTATGCCTTAAACCATTAGCTTCATATGCCTAGCAAAAGCCTTAGCTATAATTTTATAAGAGGTATTTAATAAAGTAATTGGTCACCAACCAAAAATGGAGCCCTCATTTCTTCCTTTATGTAAAAGTTTGATAACTCCTATATTAATAATAAGACCCAAAGAACCTTTTTTACAAGCCTTAAGATAAAAACAATAGAAGTCCCCTTTAATATGGGGCCACATAGATCGATAAAATTCCACTAAGAGGCCATCTGAACCTAGGCTTTTGTTCAAGTCCATAGAGAAAAGAGCATGCTCAAAATCATCTAAAGATAACATCCAGTCAAAAAACTAACTATGATAAGGATTGATTCAGCTAGGAATGCAATATTTGACAATATATTCCAAGATGTGACGCAAATTAACCCAATGATGAACCTCATTAAAAATATTTGCATAAAACTTTTGGAATAACAAATCGATCTCATTTGAATCTATAGGTAAAGAACCCCGATCATGCTTAATAATAATAATATTTTCCCTTTTATGTTTATATTTGAAGTAATTAAAGAATAATTTATATCCTTTTTTACCTTCTTTAGTCCAATGAAGGCGATTTTTTATTTTAGTCCCCATAACTCTATAGTTATAAATATTATGCAACTGTAGCTCAATCTCAGCAATAGTAGTTTGAATATTAATGTTACTAGGGTATATATTTAGCTATTTTCTTGCATGTTCCAATTTCCTTTTAATAATTTTTTCTTTGTTTCTACGCTTCCAAGCCATTCTCTTACCAAAAGCACATAAAAACATAATACATTGAGAGATAGTAGAACACCACCATTTAATCCATGATTTCCCTTCTTGAGGCTTGGGGGTATAATCCCAAATAAATTTTAGAGCAACCATATATTAAGGGTTTTTTAAATGAAAAATATTCAACTTATATGGAATAACATGCTTAATATTATGAATTTGAGAAGAAAAAATGGTACAAAAGATCAAAAAATGATTTGAAAGAGTTGTGGAATAATCAACTTGAACCAAATTACCCAATGCAGCCTGGATCAAATGTAGGTTAGAGGATAGGTAAAATCTATCAAGTCTACTTAATTTCCTCTCACCCGCTAATCTACAATTGGAATAAGTGTACAAACAATTATCATGACTACATAATTTGTCAAAGATAGGATCTATAACACCCAAAAAATTATGACAAAATAAACATTTATTAAATTCCTCATTATTGAGTACAGAGTGATTAAACCAACTATGATCATTATAGTGTTATACCATATTGAAATCACCACCTAAAACACAATCAACATTGGGTAAGTTATTGGACATCCATTCACAAAGGAGATTATATTCTTTAGCATTATTAGATGCATACACAGAACACAATTCGATAGGTAAACCATTGATAAAAGCAATAGCCCAAACATAATTGTGTGAGTGGTCCTCCCCTTTATCAATAATATGCTTTGTTATCCATGGAGTTACTCCCAAAATAACACCTCTTATACCCTCACTATGAGATGTATGTAGAAAAACAACATCTCTCCATACCTAAAATAGTGATTCCTCAAGCTGACTACCACTAACTTTGACTTCTTAAAAAAATAAAATATCAATATTCCATTTGATAATAACATCCTTAACTTTAAACTTCTTGAGGGTGATAAATCCCTCTAACATTCTAGGATAAAACATTGTACTTCATGTCAAAGATGATATAATAGGTTCATCTTCCTCAGCGAACACAACAAACTAATTGGCAAGAGGAACTTGGTGATCTCCATTATAGATTTATCTAGTAGATAAGGATGGGTAACTTGACCTATGATAGGGAGATGATGGGGGAGAGATAGATTTACAAGAATACTGGTCCTAGGGAGTAGAGAAGGGAGAAGAAGAGATGGATTGATTTACAATCTAAACTTGAGAGATAAAAGAGGAAGAAGGAAGTCTAGCATGGGAATAAGAATGAGATTCCAAAGGGTTAGAAGATCTAGAATGTTCCTTTCACTTCCTAACCACTCTCCATTCATCAATCATAATTGCATCTTTGAAACATGAAACAATATTGGATGGTGGGTCTACCATTGGATGATCTATTTGGCTTGTCAGGGAAGCAACAAAAGGTTTAACTAGACTGGTTGATCCTTGTGATTAGGAAAAGGCTCAGAAAGTGATGGAGATCCTTGAAATATTGGAGAAAAAAATGGGGATTGATAAGTATATCTACTTTTTTTCATAGGGAAATCTCTTATTAAATGTCCTTTCCAACAAAAGAAACATGCATTGGGATTATTTAAGTATACTAGTGGATGTCCTAACTCAAAACCAAGTCTAATCAGCTTGATATTCTCATTAAATTAATTTTTTTAGGTACACTTCCTCACAAACCCTAGGATGCACTCTTAAGCTCGTGAACTTATCATTATTAATTTTACACCATATGACTTTTCCAAGCCTGCATATAACAGACTTTTCCATAAATAACCCAAGTGCCATATTGAATAAATGCTTGAGCATGCTCTACTAATTTAAAATTATATGATACATATCCTTTCTCTATCCCTCTTAATGATTTAAGTTAATCTTTTTCGTATTAGATTATATAAAATAATGGAAATACTTGTGGATGTCGCACCATCATTTTTTCTAACTCTTAACACATGGAATCTAAATTCCACTTATAAACCCCTTGTAAATTTGATTTCTCTTCATATTTAGAAAGATCTCCTTGAATAATGTGAACTTATTTTAGTAGGATATAGCTAGGCAAATCTATAGTAGGGAAATAAGACATAAAAATATATATTGAAATCTAATAGTTGTACCATGTAAGAATATACCAGTGGATACTATACGATCTTCAAACTATACAGTCTTGGCATTGTGGTAAGTTTTTCACAAACATTTTTTATTGATATGGTGAATTATTATGGGTGAGGCTAAGCAGGGAGAAGGAATCAAATTTACAAAGTGTGTAAAATGAGTGATGATGGCATATTTATAGCCTTGTTATGTGACCAAGCAATCAAGTAGTAGACTAACCATACTAGCAACCCTTTAGATTGATCTGGGCCCTAGCTTTTCCATTTAACATAGTAGTCTGACATAATAATTTAGTGAAGCCATTTGTCATAGTCTTTCAACTCAACCATTTGGCACATTAATTTAGAAGATCCATTCATCAGAGCCATCCAAGCCTCTGACATGGTCATTCCATGCATCCATCTAGTGCAGCTAGTTAGTATAGCCATCCGACTCAACCATTCAGTAAATGCATTTGGTGTAGCCAAATGGTTGTACAGAACAAATTAAAACTACGTGTTTTCTTTCTTTTATAAATGACATAGATTTTACATTGTCCATGGAATATTCACCAAATATTTGTAATAGGTTATCTATTAGGGCCTCTAAAAATTAACCCAAAGTATTTTGGTACCCTTTGCTTTCTCTGAGGACATACTTATAGATAGACTGTGTTCACCACTTATCATTATCTGATTTGGCATTAAAATTAGGCCTTACCTACTTTGACATGAGAATTTAGATATAATACCAACCTATAATTAAGTCCCACATTTATGTTCAAATGAATTATTTAAGTTAAGAGAGTTGCAAGGCTATCATTTTAAGAGAATGACACCTTCTTGGTCACCTCTTCTAATTCCTATTGATGCATAATATTATACAAGTGCCTAAGGTAGTTAGTAGTTCTAGCTAACAAAATTGATAAGTTCTTATTATGAGAAAATTTATTAATACCATATGTATTCATTCCATTTTATTACTACATAACTTCATAGTAAGGCATCATGATTATCAACTCTTTTACGTTCTCAATCTTTATTATAAGTTCATATTTATCTATTGATTAATAGTTATCATAGTATCGAGAATGTGCAAAGTTACCTTAATCATTTTCATATGCTTCACAACCAGGAAGATACCTTAGTAACCATTTGAAATGCACCCATAAATAACCTCATAAGTCAGTCTATGTTCACATATACATAACAAAGCAATTAACAAACCAAAGATATTCAACTATAGCATGTTTTTCTCATGAAATAGTAATTAAGTGGAGACATACCTAATCCACTTTATTTCAAGGAGTTTAATCTTTATTTTAATTAAAAATTCAAGATTACCCCTTAACTAGTTAGTATATATCAACATTAAATTTATCCATTGTACAAACCATAACCTCAATCCTAGGGTTTTACCATATCATGGATCATCAAATAGTTATAATGCCCTAAACCACAAGAACCCATTTCATACATTTTCATAATTCAAACATACATAATTAATGTATCTAGGGAATTAATAATTTTGAAAGAGAGGTCATCAAATCCTTTTTATAATTATAAATTAAATTAATAACATTTGAGCATTCGTTTAATCACTAAAAGCCAGCTTCCTTCAAATTTTCTTACCATCATTAGCATGGTCACTCAATAATATATTTCCATCTATCAAGCTAAGAAATATAATAGGCAAGCATCATGTACATTCAAATTTATCTCTCTCTCTCTCTCTCTATTTATATATATATATATATATATATATATATATATATATATATATATATATATATATATATATATATATATATATATATATATTATATATATATATATATATATATATATATATATATATATATATATATATATATATGGTCTGCTATCCTTTCTAAGATAGTATTTTATCACTATGGCATTTCATGCTTTGTTAGAATAAAACTATCAAAATAAGTGTTATAGGGATTATAAAAATATATGGTCTTTGAAACCAATCCATATTAGGACTTGAGTATCACTTGATCAAGTGTCCCTAGGATAATTTCATTCATAATGATCCATAGTTCCATAGTTGAATCAAGCACCCAAGATAATGTCCCTTTCAGACATAATTTGTTAGGCCTTAGTCCCATGTCCATGTTTCTCATAGTTGGAGCTTGTGTTTGAGTATGTTTCCTCTTGTGATGCTATTGAAATTAGATCTTACTCTTCTCTTGATGAGGAGATACTGAAGACTACCCAATTTATCTTTGCCCTTGTTGGAGTGTAGAGGCTAATTTTTTTAGCATA
>JARHVA010001996.1:2580000-2607500 GCA_037957365.1 Torreya grandis | reverse complement strand
GAAGAAAAAATGAATGAAATAGAACATTGGTAAGAAAAATATGGTATTATATATAATAAGTGGTGTGAAGAGTAAGTATGATTAATTTATTATAGATTTTATGTATATGAAAATCAAGTTCAAATGACCTAATCAACTCAAGAAAAGAGCTAGTTGAGTGAAGAAGACTATTGGCCAGTTTGAGATGAATAGAAGTGTGAAAATAGCTAAGTAAGAAGATCATCATATGTTATATGATAAAAAATGTATTCTAAAGGTTATAAATATTTTCATGTGTATGATTTGGAGTTGATTCATCTAGGTGGCTAGTATCTCCTTGCAAGTTGGTACTTTCTAAAGCCTAGCTGAGTTAGTGCTTATCTAGTTGGGATTGGTTCTCCATATGAAGTGGGTTATTCACTAAATTTGGTTTTTTTAATATAGTAATGTAGTCCATTTTCATCATTAGTGGTTTTTTTCCTCTTAATGATTTCCCACATATATATAATGTTCATGTGATTCATGATCTTATGGATGTGTGTTTATGCTTTCTAAGATGTACAGGTTTGTTTAAATGATCTATGATTGCTTAAGTAAGATTTATAGAGATTTTTTTTTAAGATTGATTCACCCACCCCACTCTCAGTCATTTTTATTCTAATAATTGGTATCATAGCCTGGTCCTTTAAAGTAGGTCTAAAACCTAAAGTAGATCATAGAAGTAAGGATGGTTAGTCAACAAGCTCAAGGTGGTTTCTTTGCCAGTAAGGCTCAGTTATTCAATAAATCCAATTATTCATTTTAGAATTTTAAGATGAAAATATATTTTATGTCTCAAGGTCATGATATCTAGCAGCCATTTATGGATGGCTATAGTGCTCTTCATATTCTCCAAATTGATGCAATGGGTAAGGATGTTAGGTAAAATAACTCCAAGGAAATAAATGTCATTCTTTGTGGCCTATCAGAGGCATAGATTGTGAATGTAAATAATTTTGAATAATCTAAAGAGACATGCGACAAATTTAAGACTATCTATGAAGGATACACTAAGGTGAATATGGCCAAGTTACAGACCAACCAAAGATAGTTTGAAAGATTAAAGATGAAACCATTGCATCTTACTTATTGAAGGTTGATAAAGTTTTAAACATCATTAGTTGATTGGGAGAAGAGGAAAGAATATACAATGGTTCAAAATATGTTCAGATCATTAAATCTTAAGTTTGAATCTAAGGTATCTACAATAGAAGAGATACAAGATTTGGAGAAGATAAATATGGATGGGCTTCATGGCATCTTAACTGCCTATGAGATGTGAAGAAATTAAGTAAAACCTCCCAAGAATGAAGCATCTTTCAATGTTGAAAAGAATATAAAAGTCAATAAGGTCAAGGATAAAGCATGCTAAGATATTGATGATGATTAACTAATACCCATGTTTGCAAGGAAGTTGAGGTTTGGATCTGGTAAGAACAAAGCTAAGTTACCCTTCAAATGTTTCCATTGTGATAAGATTGGTCACTTTACATCCAAGTTTCCTATAAAGGATAAATCTAATCATGATGAATAACATGATGAACATCATGGATATGCAAGAAGACCTAAAATCATGATAAAAACAAAAAGGAGTTTAGAAAGTATGAAGGTAGTAAAGGAAATTTAAAAAACAAGAGAAGCTTATACACAAAATAAGATAACTCTTTTGATGTAGGTGACTCAAGTGAATATGATAGTAATGATGGTAGTAATGATTCTGAACATGATAATAGTGAAACCTTGTTCATGGCCATAAAATCAAACAATAAGGGTTACTCAAATTGGAGAGGCCTTACGGTTAATGTAGAGAATGATAAAGAAGAAGCATAAGTGGATAATTGAGCATGCCTCCCTTCTAGCAATGGGGGGATAGTTGAGGGTAGGGGGTGTGAGCTCCAAATAATCGTGCCAAATACCTAATGGCTAATGCCAAAATAGGTAACCTTTGACCACCTAAGGTCAACTAATCGATGTTGGTGGGGAATTTAGAGCATCCACATTTAACACTAGATTTTGAACACCTAATGATGTAGACTTTTGAAGGGCATGTTAAATGAAGTCGAGATAACATGTTAAATGAAGTTGAGATAGTCAAAAAAATTACTAAATTTGTCCTATATGTCTCTAAATGTCCTTGATGAGACCACTCTAAGACTTAAAGAGCTAGAGAATATTTCTCACTAAAAATTGGGACAAACTAACCTTGAATCTACCTCAATAATCAATTCCCTTTCCTTAGAGGTGATGATAAAATTACAAACAAATGTTGATGCCATCATAGAATTAGTTTTCATCCTAAAACAAGTATCTAGAAACACCAAACCCATAACCACTTTGATTGCATGTAAAACACTACTTGATTGAATGAGATAAACCCCTTTAATCTATCATTTGAAATGCAACCCTAGAAATACATCTATAGATTTTAGTATTTTAGGTAGATTAATGGCTCATTGAGGAAAACTTGAATCAAAATTTCCATGGAAAATAGATGCAAAACCCACATAGATCAATCAACAAGAATTATTAGAGACCTAATGAGCACTACTAGGGATAAAAGAGAGGGGAACCAACTTGACCTATGAAGATAAAGGCAAAAGGACTCTTCCCACACTTGGAAGAGCATAGGTCATTAATGGGCATAAACAAAATAGATAATAGTGGGAGGTTATGATATCCTACTACAACAAGGCCCCATTAATCTCCCAAGCTCCCCAGTGATTATCAATAACCAAATCATTATCTTATAAGATACCTTTGTCAACAAAAAATTTAGCTACCTTATTTGCTTCTCTAAAATAATGGGTGTCCTCCTTAAGATTTAAGGTTGTATAATATGTCGAGGCTCGATTCAAGATGTTTTTTACATTCCAAGAAGTAACTTTGCCATTTTGAAGTGCTTGAATAATAAGCATAGAGTTATCTTCAAGTATAACATTGTTTATCCCACATTGGGCTACCAAGTCCATTCCTACAACCATAGGTTCAACATCAGATTCATTATTAATGTCATCCAATAGTATCATAGAACATGCATAAATTAGAGAAACATTATAATCTAGGATGACACATCTAGCCCCTAAAACACTAGGATTACCCCTAGCCACCCCATCAAAGTATATTTTAAACAACCTTGGGGGGTAGTCCTATCCATTTTTCCACTTTGCTTGAAATACTTTGAAATGGCCACTAACCTACCAATGAGAGGATTTTTCAACCCATGCGACAAGGAAAGAATATGGAAGTCTCAATTAGAAAGGTTGTCCTTATATCTTTGAGCATGTGCAAAACCAACTTCAGTCATGATATTTTTATTTTTTCACAACCACTTGTAGGGAACAAGATCCATCCTAATTTTTTTTTTACTATGTTCCTACCAAATGGTCCAATTAAGGATTACGAGGCATAAATTCTAGAGGCAAAAAAAGGTGTCCTTTGGGAAGACAATAAGTCAAGTGATATATTCTCCTAGTATCATGCAACACATACAACACCTAAGTGGCCTACAAACCCCTATTTTAAGTAGATGATCCTTAAGTAAGGATATGACTTTGTGTGACTATCCAAGCAAAGGCCCTTACTTTGGGAAGGCAAACCTTTCTCTAGTAGAGCAATTTGGTAGATTCAAAAGTGGACCCCAATTATTTATCCATTTTATAGCCAAATTCACTATAAACATTCTTATTTTGGCCCCAATCCAATAAATGGAGTCCACCTTATTGCTAATAAAAACTTTGTTTTTAACCAGAAGGCTAGAAAAAAGATGTGTTTGGTTATATGTAAAGGCACAATATCCAACTCTCCATCTCTAACACTCCGTCCCTATAACATCTGTTATCTCTAAATAATCTCACAATTGCATTCCTCAGAGGGCTTCCAAGGTATCTTTTGCTAGGACAAACTCTTAAATGTCCTACAAGGGTTTGTGTCCATCCTACAAATCATCCAAAATTTATTTGATCACATATCATTGAGGACCCAAAAAATGTGGTCCTTGATAGTATGTTGGAATTTGAGAATAAAATTCCATATATGGGATCCCATTGAATTTTTTTAAACCTTAACAATATTCACTAGGGAGAAGAAACCAAAGTAATTATGTTGGATAAGATTATTCCATATAACATGGGAATGATTAACCCTAGCCTAGACTAATTTATCTTCGAAATCTAAATCATTGATAGCTAGATGTTTAATCCTCATATTACAACCCACCTATTATAGAAAATGTTTATCCCATTTGACCAGTGGAATTTAATCTTATCCTAGGACCCTTGTCAAAGGAAAACTTTCATAATTATATTCAATTACAATAATTTTTTTGACAAGGTGGAAGGACTGATACAATATAAATAACAAGGGCCTTTGGAATTGATTTAATGAGAGTCATGTACCAAAAAAGATTCAATAATTTAAATTTCCATGAGGCAAGTATAGACATATATATTTTGAGAAGATTGTCCCATATAGAGGCTTTCCCATCTTAGTGAAAAACAGGACTCCTAGGTATTTTACAGGTAGTTTACCATTTGAAAATCTAATGACTTTGATGTCATGCTGGGTAGTGGGGGGAGGTATTGAAGAAAAATATTTCAAACTTAGCGGTGTTAATTTTTTACCTAGAAGCTTTCTCATAATCAACCAAGATTTACTTGAATGCAAGTACTTCCCTATCATTGGCTAGGCCAAACAATATTCCATCTCCATAAATTGTTGATGCATGAAAATTGCCATACCTTCCATATCCTTGATATCCTAAATTTCAAAAAAGGCCTTAGTACCTAATATTTCCCTCCCCAAAGCTTCATCCATAAGTATGAAATGAAAAGGGGAGATAAAGTCACCTTGTGTGAGACCTTGGGATGCTTCTAAAAATCTAGTCGGGTCCCCGTTGATAACGATAGAAATATGGGACTTAAGATATAGTTGAAGATCTAGTTGCAATAATTATGAGAGAAACCAAAGCTCTCATGTTTTTTTACAAGGAATCTCCAACAAAGTTTATCATAGGCCTTGTTGATGTCAAGCTTGAGAGTCATCCCCCTTTTGTGATCAATAAACTAATAATGGATGATCTCATGAGCAATAACAATACCATCATGAATGCTTCAGTGGGGAATAAAGCCCCTTGTTTGATTGAGATAATGTTCTTTAATAGTAATTTAAGTATAGAAGATTTTTTTTTGGAAATAATAAAGGAAATGCTACAACATCTTCTCAATTTTTTGTTTAACCTAAAATTAGCATATAAAACCTATAATTACTTCAAAGAAATTATCATTCTAAATGAGAAAGCCCATTTATATTTTCATTGAATTTTTTACACTTATAATCATCATACATACATACATACATACATACATAAATACATACATGCATACATATCCAATTCTTCCTATGTGTCAATTAGTGTGGTCATGTCACTTTTGAGATAATCGTTGCTCAATAAATTATAAAATGAGAGATTTTAACAATTAAATGTAGAAAATTCAAAAACAAATCTCCTATGTAATTTTTCGCAGATTATCCCAAGTCTAGATTTACACAATTACCTTCCAAAATACACTCATTTGCAATAAAAAAACACACACACATGAACAAATGCACTCACCATGAGCAACAAGCAACTATCAAATATTTGGAAGCTACACTTTTCATATCTTCTTCCAAATGTTAGGAAAAAATTTCAATCGGTCTAATAAACCTACTTTACATGACACAGAGTGCAATTAATTGAAAAAATATATCAATAATAAAGTACATATACTAAGAAATTATGACAACTCTAGAGATTACATAAAATAATACAACCCACAATTATAGTGACTACACCAAAATGTAAAAATTTTAGTTATTTTTCTTTTCTCTTTGTTTCCAACTCCTCATAGACAAATCATTTTCTTATTTTCACATAAACTATACATAAAAAATATATGCAATCCTACCAAAAGTATAGTAGTAATTACAACTACTATTTTCTATTTATATTGATATCTCTAACATTAACTATTGAAGCTAGATTTAAAACATGACATCTAAATTACCAATGAATTCATGAACATAAACATGTGAACCTAAAAATTGATGTACAATAAATGTTTTGTTATAAATTTTATGTTATTTCACTAATGTTAGTTGGTGACATCATCTTCCTTTGCCTCAAATAATTCTCAACCTCTTAGTTTTAGAGATACTATGAAACCTTATTTTGCTAAATTTCAATAGTTCAGCGTCAGTAATTTACATGAATTATATGCATTAGGTAGGCCCACCAATTTAACCATAAATAGGATGTATGTATAGGATATTTTGAAACAAATTTGGGTGTCTAAAGCTCTCTCATTTACATATTATTTGTCTTAGGAAAATGTTTGGTCGACTATTTGAACTCCTAAGACTTTAGCTCATAATTCAACCTTGATTCATGTGGTTAAATGTCAAACACATTAACAATGGGACTAATGTCTAAATATTTAGGGATATCAATTGAGTTAAAAAATGATCATTTATCCCTTTTAAGATACATCTACGTAGATATTTGACATGAAGCTCCACAAACATATGTACCATAGCTTGTTCTTTGATATGTACACTAGGTAGATATTTGACATGAAGCTCCACCAACATGAATCATTTACTTAACAATGGGTTGTCCCTAAGTTCTATGCAGTGGAAGAACCACTAAAATGCTATAACAAGACATACTCTATCATTTTTATAGTTATCTTGAGCCTAAATATATTTTTATAAGCCTTCAAATGTAATTATCAAATGCTACATAGATTTAATATTACCCTTAACATTCTAAAAATGTTACTAATCTATATATGACTATAATTTAATGTGCTTGCATATAATTGAAAAAAGAATGTGAAGTTTATAAAACTTTAATAACAAGGACTATTCATATGATAGATGATTATTGAGCTCTCTTAAGTGTTTGATGTGTTAGACTAGTCTCAAGGTATAGAAAACATGCAAGGAAATAAAAAATAACATGAATGAGAGATACATAAGACATACAATGGAGATAGTTAATATGAGAAAACTCTAAAAAGAGTGAATCCATGCTTCTTCATTTCCACTATGTTCTAAAATTTACAAAATTTTCTTTCTTTGGATTATTAGGATAGCAACATCAAAAACATCCTACTCTTGTAATGATCTCTTCTCTCTTTAGGGTATGGATTTGTTCTACAAAAAATAATAGTAAAATCAACATTATCAAATGTATAGTCTTAACTCAAATCTTATTTTCACTTGATTTCCTTCTCTTCACTTTGAATAGATCCAAATCACTCATTGTGTTTCCTCTACAATAAATTTCACATCTCTGACCAGTTTTGATTTTGTTGACTTGGTGAAAAATGAATGTCCCTCAATAAATACATAAATTAATGAGAATTGAATGAATTTTATTAAATTCTTATGTGTTTCATGTATGAAAATCAATATCATTACATAAGGAAAAATAGTTGTGATGGTTTCAAAACCACTATTTTATTTTTGAAATCCATCTTGACATTTGAATTTTTTCAATTTAAGGTTCAGAAACTACTATTTTGGTTTTATAACTAATACTTTCTTAAACTAGCAGTTTTACAAACATTTAAAGTCATCTAACTTTCAGAAGCCATAACATTTGCATACTAACTTGAAATCAAGTTCCTTTTTTCTATAAATTTCATAAAGTTTTTAGAGGAACCCAAGTATGTGTTTTAAAGATAATTTTGATGTCAACCAGGTGTTTTAAAAGTCCTTACTAAAAGAATGGCTCTTTTCTAGGACATTGTTTTCTTAAATACCCATGTTTGACATCTGATTATCTTACTGACTGGATTTGATGATCTTCTTAATCCAAATTTATAATCATATGCCCTAAATTAAGTATTTTTGTTTCAAAAGATGTATTTAAAAAATAAAATGAGGAATTTCAATCTATCCTCTCAATTAGGATACCAAGTTTATCATCCTCTTGGGTTGTACCTTATTCTTATCTCTTGAAAAGTGACCTCCTAACTGTGATATTTTCAAATAAAGGTTGAAAAATACTCTATGACTCTTTCTAATCTCTTAAAAACTACCTTATTTCACTATTCACTTTATGGGTCTTTTTATTGGTTATTCATATTAGCCTTTTGTTTCAATACACATGTTTATAGGCTAGGTTCAAGGTATCCATGAGGAGATGTCTATACAACATCCTCATTGTTGATCAAAATTATTTCATCAATTGAAGAAATATATTGAATTTCATAAATGGTGTTACTAAAAATCATAATGTTTACAAATTACCTTTATCTTGGTTATTACAATTCAGTAATGCAACATACATCGATTGACACATACAATTCCATTTAGCAAGTTTACCATATCTTATAGTTTTGTAAGTTTAATTTTTTTATTTTAAAAATCATATATTAAATGAAACATATTCAATCAAGGAATGTGGATTTCAATACATGCATCTATCCTAGCCAAAAATCTTATTATGGATTACTACCCATAATGGACACATTTCTTGCCCTATACCAATGACATGATCTCATAACACTTCTTATCCCTTTATGGAATAATCTTTGATATCATAATCATACAAAAATATGCAAAACCAAATGCCATAATAAATACTATGATACCAAAACTTATTTCGGATAACATGTTACAATACTATTCAATTTCCATAATTCAAAAATAAGATACAAACATGGTGTAGTTATTTAAGATTATAATGGTCAGGTGCAGGTTGGGAAAGCAATTGTGAATATTTAGGTGAAAGTGGGGTTATATTTGGCATTAATTTAGATTATTACACATGTGGTTGTATAATTTGTGTAAAGGTTGTGTTTTGGTTATGGAAAACATGACTTCCTTTCCATGGTTATTTTCATTAGTTAAGAGGTTGGTACCACTAAATTTTTTTTTGTGTGGTGGCCATGGATAAGTTTAGAATTGATGTCATTTAGGTTTAGATTGAGGATTATACCAATTACAATTTTGTGTTTGTGGCAAGAGTAGTTAAGTCTAAGATTTATATCTATACCAATTATTACAAGAAAATAATTGAGGATTAAAATATGAAGAGCTAGATGGCATACTTAGATTGGTTGTTCTTTGTGATGATGCTTTCCATTTGGATATGTAAAATATATGCTCTACATCTCCTTTTATGTCATGAAGGTCTACTAAAATAGGGTATTTCTTTGTTATTTTTGCATTTTTGACATAGGTGACATGGCATTTACATTCTTATCTTTTTCCTTTGATAGTATAGATAGTATTCAATTAAAACCTTCTCTATTTATTATTATTTTATTCTTGTATGGAGTGTATTGAACTATGTTTACAAGTGACTTACTTATGATTTCATCTTTCATATCTCACATTAGATTGCTTACTTCCATTCGAGAGACCACATTAGAATATTTAGAAGAAGATGTAGGAAATGATGTATTATTATGATTCTTTGCCATGGACCTTGAGTTATCTATACATATGATGGTAATTTCATCAAGTGTTAGTTGAGATACATCTCCACTACTCATTATTTCTAATACTTATAAGAATTCATCTGTCACATTTTTAAAAAATAATAATTTAATGTAGTTTGGATGAAAATAGTTATGTTTAGACTTTTGGATACTAAATGTAAACCACTCCATATAATCCTCCAATGGTTATTCCTCTTTCTATATTATTTTGAAGATATAATATCATCTTGAGTTACTCCCTCAATAATAATCTAGATATTTGGAGATGATTTTCTCATTTATTTCCAACAAATTGGTAATTGAATCCTTACCTATTCCCATAAACCATCTAAGGGTTGCATATTTTAAAGTGTCTGGGATGAGTTTTAGGTTCTAAACATCCCTATTATGATCATAGATTTTTAAAAGAACATCAAACTCAAACAAAAATGTATTTATATCCTCATTCAATGTAATTAAAAAATAAGGAAGGGCTAAGGGTTGGATAATATTCATAGGTGTTTCTCTTATAAGATTATTAATATGGAATTCAAAGGTTGAGGATTCATTGGTAGTGTTTTCTCCTTGAGAATCCTCCATGATATTTCAAACAATTTGGAGACCAAAGGTTTGTATGATCCAAAATTCATATTGTCTATCAATTTATTTATCAAAAGGTGAGTAATGAATTTTGAATTTAGTTGATTGTAATGGAAATATGAATCTTTTGATTGGGGATTATGGTGTATGACTTGGAAATTCTTCTCGGATTTCAATGCATACTTTTTATTTTTAGACTGGCTTAACTATCTTAGCTTGTGTTTGGACTATAAATTTAAAATTCCTTCTAGGAGAAAATAACATGTTATATGTTTCCCTTGAAATGAGTTTGGGTGAGGATGGGGAAAGCAAAATACTAGATTCTTGAGTAGGCACTCTCTGGAATTATACATGAATGTCTTTTTCAATAATATGGTACTCCTTTAGATCCTATTTCTTTTACTTAATTACTAATTTATCCAATAATGTCTTATTTATTGATTCATTTACTTTAATTATCATGAATGAAACAATTGTTATTTTTATGTTTTAAATTTTAACTCATGTAGATGGTTCTTCAATTGTTGCACATAAATTTCTAGTTGTTGCATGTAGTACATTAGTTTCTACATCCATTATTTCTCATATTGTAGAGGGTTCCCTAGCTTTATTATCTAAGTAATAGCTTAATTTTCTTAGCAATCATGTTCTCAAATGTTCACATGCACATTGTGTACACAAACTTCCTTCTATTTTTTCTTTATACCTTATCCTACATAGGGTTAGTTTTGAGAAGGGGTTTTATGTGTTTTCTTAATCTAGGATTACCAAGGTTTACATTTATGATAAAAATAATAAATTCAAACCTAAAAGGATTGAATTTATCTATAAAGTGTGATATTTTATACTAAAAATATGAATTTATGTTAGAAAGTAATACATTTATACTAGAAAGTAGTAAAATTTTCCCAACCTTTTGGAATGTCTAATGCTTGACACTTCCCCAATAATGGAACCAAAAAATTGCATAAATAACTCCCCAATTAAACCTAACATAATATAATCAGTATGTACAACTTGACAGATCTATTCTATAGGGGAAGCCACTTGGTTTATCAATTAAGCTAGTACAATTAATTATCAACCCATGATATGTATGCATTTTCAAGGTCTCAAAAATATATAAGAACACTAAAATATATTATATGGAAAAAAATATTATAGGTCATGTATAGGTAAACACTCTTAAAATTAAAGCAAGTACTTCACTTTGATAAATGTAAATTATATAGTGAAATACTTGTGTTGAAATGTAAACTCACTTGCTAGAATGGAAACATACTTTTTTGGAATGTAAATGGCAAATGTTGATTTGTTAATTTTCATAAGCTTCCCAAACTTTAATAAACAATAATTTATACATAATATAAACAAACTAAACTCAAAGTATATAAACTTAACAGTTACACAATATAGGACTAACTAAAAAATAGTTACAAACAATTGAAAATGAATAGTTACCTTAATAGATGGGATTGTCAAAATAATTATTCATGATGGGGCCCCCCTCAACTATACTTGGGATTCATATCCCATCCTATACTAAAAAATATTTAATTCAAATCAACTTAATTTCATAATAATTTTGTAGCAATGCATACATGGTTATAGGTGGATTATAATAAGTAATTACAAGACTTCCTCTCAATTCTCAATTTCTATGCTAATACTATTATTCTATCCTATTCTTATTTATCAAACTAAATAGGTTGATGAGATATTGACTAAACAACCATTTCATTAAGAGAAAAGAATTTAAACAAACTAAAAATCTAGTATTGTAAAAAAACTAAAGAGCATGGTTTAATAGGTAAGAAACATGTTGAAACATATTAGAAGAAATTTCCTTACTTCTCTTAAATTATATGAATTTTTATAATATTAACCTTAAAAGCGATCACCTTGAAGTAATTCATAAAACATGGCAATCTTTAGAAATGCTCCTATGGCTCACTAATATAAGTGAAAGTCAAGTGTTACAAGTGCATCAATAGTTGCTATAGGTACAATCCAACAACTCAATAGTTTTAATGGGTGTGTTAGTGCCCAAAATTTCACTAATAAATTTGTGCCTTTTTTTTATAAGTATGTCCCTAAAAATTTTAAATGTTGCCTCCTATACATAAATGTGTACTTGGGTTAAGAAACTTTTCTTTCATAGTCAAGTTATAAAATATCACTCTTGCCTTTTGAAAACCTTGTTTAATCTTGGTTCCAGCTAAAATTTAATGTTTTTATGTTTTAATGACATTATAGGGTCCATGTTAAGAATGTCAAGCTAGGAAGATAAAATAATGCTAAGTATGATGTTTTCCATTTTTGAAAAGAATATGTGGAGAAACATTTATAAGGTTAAATGCAAGTTTATAATATTTCAAATTGAAAATGAGACATAAAAGTTCATGGGCCTTTTGGCTAGGCAAAACAAATTTCAAAAATCCAGTATTAAAAGTGCAAGTTGTAAATTGTGGTCCATTATCTCAATCCCTCCAGTTAACATGGAGGAGAAATACCATGCAAAATTCACTTTTCAATTTGCATGTTACAAATTATATATTAATCCCCAAACTTGTAACATGTATTTGGTACATAAGAAACATGTCAAAAGTAGTTAGTAACAGTGCAAGTTGTAAATTGCATGTCGAGCCCTGAATGTTACTAGTTAACTTAGCATAAAAAAAAGTCAACATGGGGGGATTCAAATCATAAATTTGAATACCGAATGGAATTTTATATTTTTGAAAATTACATATGAAGTTCCCAAGTCCACAACACAACTTTTGAGTAGAATTGCAACTTCAAATTGTAATTTATTAATTTACAAATTACAAATGTGTAGCTGACTTTTGTATTTGTGCCAACTTACAAAGTCGTAGTTGGGGTCTAAAATCCTACCATAAAAAGGTGAAAAATTAAAAATAAGATATAAATTCCCACATAAAGAAAAAGGAGTGAGAAATACATATCACTTCATAAAGTTTTGTGGTAACCCTGAAAATTCAAAGGCAAAGTAGAGAATGTGTAAAGGCACGTTGAACTAAAAAGATAAAAAAGTTAAAATGGGCTAATTATTTCATTTTTAAATATTTAGCTTATATCAAATACCTTCATGGAATAAATTTGTTATAGGGGTTGTGAGGCCAAGGTGGGCCACTGGAAGGAAATTTTTGAATGGACATCAATCTTGAATTACTTCCATGACAGCTAGAGCAATCTAATGCCATCATTACAAAGCATGGAGCACTCGTTGGTTTGCACAATAAGAAGGATAATTATCCACAAGTTTCCATGTTTGTAAATGATTAATGGAAGAGCATATCCAATCAATTTCAAAAGAGGACAAGGATTTTGATTTTTGCCCAAAGGAATATTCTCCTTCAAGCCCAAATGCAATGGATTTCTAGTCAAGGAGATCAAGGATTTGTTAACAAACTTCATCATTACATGGATAGAAAGTTACCATAATGGTTTCCTTTCAAGGCATGATCTTACAATAATGATCAAGGGCATCTTCCATCTAGATCCTCTTGGAGAAATATTCTAGGTGATAAATTTGTATAATTAAATAAGGCATGTCATCTTTATAAGGTTGTTTTTGGTTTTCTTAGGTCTTAGGATATTTTAATTTTTGGGATCCTTATTGTTTGTACTTTATCTCTCTTGCTAAGGTGGTTGTAGTTATACAACCATTAACAAGCTATGAGAGCATGTATATGTCTTCTTTGTATCAAATAAAATCACCATGCTTCTCCCTATGATGACATTTTGAATAATAATGTATGCAAGATCTAATTTAAAGTAAATAGAAAATAGATATGATTTTTTATGTATCTTATCATTTAAAATGATATATTTTTCATGCTCTATTGATTTGGTATGTAGTTTTATGATCATAAATGGTGGTCATTATGGGTATAGATATAGGTTTTAAATTCCTTTCTGCATTTTGATTTGGGAATATGTTATTGATAACCTTTTAAGCACATACTTGGTTTATGGATTTGATGGGAAAATGTGTTTGAATATCTACTTATAATATATGTTTCAGGGTTTCAAGTATCATCTAAATATTTACATTGGATTCACACCAATGGATGCAAATCATTCCTTATAGTTTTCTTAGCTTGTCTTTTAGTGTTTTAATTTTTTTGTAAATGAATGATAACATCATATTGAAGGAGTTAATACTATTTTAAAACCACCACACCACTCTTTTATATTTACCTAACTCATCCTAACTGCCCTACCCTTCAAATAATACACCCTATTGACTACTTTAAGTGTTATTTTCCCATAGATGTATCAATATCACAAATATGGAATGTATCTATGTTTTGCTCTTTAAAGCCTACTATTAAAATTTTCCATTTAGCCCTCTATTATTGAAAAAGTATTTATAAATGAAGGTTGCTATCACATTCATAACTATCTTTAGTAGCTTGTGTTTGACATAGAGTATTTATTCATTTCATGTGACAACTCTTCTTGATTGGAATGAACAACTTTGGTTATGCCCTAGTCAAATTTTTATTTTATGTGTACCAATAATCCCCATGGAGATTGAATTGTAGTATCCCTCCATTCAAAAAAGATAACCCATACGTCCTCTTAACTTAATTTAGGTAGATCCAAAAATAGCATGGGGCTAACCATACCCTCTGTTAGTGTTTTTCAGTCATTATATGCATTTAGTCCATCCTAATGCTAAAATTCCCCCTGCTATAATGACATATTTCTAGGTTTATCATCCATATTTTCCACACTACCCTAGTTTGCAAGGATAAGTGAAATATGTGTATGACTAGGAGCCAACACTCAATTAACACCATTGCTAAGGAGATCTTGGTCACTTATATTTCTATGGAATCTTGTAGAGGGTTATATTTTTAAATGTTATCAAGTTCACTATCAAGAAATATTTGATGCAATAACCTCTAATGATATATTTCATATAGTATTTATTCATATTATCTCATGAATTTGAAATTTAAGGTTATTTGAGCATGATTTACTACTTTGGGCTATCAACTGTACAACACTTCACTATTGTTATTGATAGGGAGAACATATCTTGGTAACTTGTGTTAGCAAGGAATCTTGTAGAGAGATTTATTAATTCAAGTTCTAAATGTTCTCTACCTATTATTTATTGATTTAGCTATTTGGGCCATCAATAACACCAATACTTTACATTAGCACCATTACCAAAGTAGACCCGTGTCACTTGTGTTGTTGAGAACTCTTGTAGAGAGCTGTATAAATTTAGTTTATGAACTTCTCTATCAAAGAAAGTTTTGATAAATTGACATCTATTGAGAAGATGTAAAGATTTTTTGATTTGTTCATAATTTAAAGTGATTTGGTCTTTTGAACATGAGTCTAAATTTTTCAATGTCTTTGTTATTATATCTCATCATTAACTTTAGTAAATTATGATTTTAATATGTATCATCATCAGTTTGTTATATGTTATATTCTAAAGTTTTGCTTCTAATGGTGTTCAATATTGTATCTTGTTTCAAAGAAAGATTAGTGTCCATTTTTAAGTTCCTTTAAATTTGAGTGTTCTATTGTTTATAAAGATGGAAGGTCTGAGATCATCCTTCAAAGGTGAATCATTAAAGTGGATTGCCTCACCCTTAAGAGTTCATAAAAGAAGAAAGGGACAAGTTTGGTGGACAATTGAAAGACAAAGTTATACTATAAAGGATTGTCTAGACTATCAAGATTATGGTACACCTAAACTTTTATTTGGTAAAATTATTTTAATTAAAGATTATCATAGTTATCCTAATCACCTAGATCCTTATAGTTTAATTTATTACCCAATAGCTTCTCAACCAGCTAAATCTCCTCCTAGGATTGATCCCCCAAGTCCTCTATCATTTGATCTTGAACCCACCATTGACCTAGTCATGAGGCATATAGATCATAATGAGAATGAACATCCTACATTTAGGATTCCCATATTTACACCAATTAATTTTGATGAAATGAAGGGTTAACTCATGAAGTCCCAAATGAAGTATGGAACTGCCTCCCTAATTTTTAAGGGAATAATGTAGTGACTAGTGAGCAACATTTGATGGATTTTCACATTATCATTGAATATTATGAGGTTAAGAATTAGTATTTTTGCATTAATATATTGTTACACCTATTGGAATAATATGCTCATTAATGGATCAACTCCCTATTCTATTGATGCATAAATTCATGGGATGAAATGGAGAATGTTTTTAAAATTCACTATGGTGATAGAATAGATCCTAAGTTACTTTTTGATGAGTTTGAAAACATAAATAAGAACCCTAATGAGTGTGTTCAGGACTTTAATATGAGGTTTAATAAGACTATGATGAGTTTGCCTTAAAATATCAGACATAGTGATACGACTTACTTGATTAAAATACTATGACGTATTTGACAAGAAGGAAACCTATTAATTAAGGTAAAATGCTCCTAAAAACTTTAGGTTAGAAATTAATATGGCCATCCAAATTGAAAAAAACATAAAAGTTGTGGGTAAACCTTTTAGTAAGTGGGATGATGTGAAATTGGTTAATCCTGGAAAGACTTAATACACTAAGACAACCAACCATGAGGAGACTATGAATACCTTGGCAACTGATGTCAAGGACATGTCATACAAGTTGGCTAAATCTAAGAAGGAGATCACTTATGGATCTACAAGTCAAGAAAGAACTCAGAATAAGAATCAAGCATAAGGGATACATTCTTTACACATTAGAGATAATGATAAAGGGAATAGGCCTTCTCAAACTTATAGAAATCAGAATAAAGGAGCTGGAAAGAATGTTTTTGATCCATTAAATGCCAAGGTGAATGTTTTAGATTGTGGCATTGATATTGATTAGTGTGATATGTGCTTCCTCCCCCATACTTCTTGTGATACTATTGAATAAATTGATGAAGATGTATAGGAATATGAGTCTGCATCTGAAGATGATGAGATCTTGATGTTTTATTGTCAAATATATTGAAGTGAATTCTCTGCCTCCATAGAATTGCTGAGTGATATTTTTGTTGATTAGTTTTGGAATTAGCTGATGATGAAGAATTAGATGAGATTGTAGAACCATCACTAGAGGTTTACTTGGGGATTGCATTGATAGAGAGTCGACTAGATTTTCACCCATTTTACACAACCCTATTAATCAATGGTTTGATTATTCACAATTGTATGTTTGATTTTAGATCCTCTTATAATTTGATGTCCCTGGGTGTTCTTAATCAGCTTGGATTAAAAATAACATCAAATTTTATCAAATGTTATGACATGGACTCATGAGAAGTACTAATTTTTGTATAATTCAAAGGATTAGTGGTAAAATTAGTAGTTCATCTAGGTAAGTTATTAAATATAGACCTGGTAGCTGTAGACTACTTGCCTAAGTGGGGAATGTTGCTATCATGAAAATAGGTTACTAGCATGGGTGCTAGTGTGTAGATGGATCTTTCTTATACCACCATTACTTTGGAGGGTAAGATGGTAAAATTTTATGGAGAGGACAAGATACTGCATGTACTTAAAGTTCTAAAATTATATATAAATGAGGTGTGGTACATAAATGTGGATCTATGTAGCTTCATTGGGAATGTAGATGTTGTTGAATAGCCTATTTTTCTTCATGATGGGTTTGACAATGAAGGTGATATTTTTAAAATGTTTTTTTTATGGGGCTTTATCTAATCTTGGAAGTGGAGTTTGGTTTGTATTATATACCATTAATGGGAAATAATTCCATTTTTATTTCAATCTATCCCTTGAGTGCATGAACAATACTGTTGAGTATGAGACACTCTAGCTTGGTTTGAGAATTGCCCATGAACATGGAATTACAAGTCTGGTTGTAAAGGGTGATTTGGATATAGTGGTTAAGCAAGTCATAAATTATTATTCCGCCTAAAATAAAACTTTAAAATAATATAGTAATACTATATGGTATTTTATAGAATTATTTGATGCTTTCAATATTTGTTATCATGATAGAAGTTTCAATGAAGAAGATGAAATACTTGTAGGGTTAGGTGCTCACTTTGAAATTGAAAATATGAACCCTCACTATCAATATCAAGTGGAATTAATTTTTAGACACTCAATCCTAGACAATATTCATCATTGGTAACTTTTTTATGATGATGAATAAATTAGAAGGTTTCTTAATTATGAAGCTAAATTTCAAGATCAGCAGATAGACTTGGAATCCATGGTTTAGGCTTATGGTGGGAAGGAAACCTTGTTTGCAAAAGATATAATTCAACTAAAGATAAACACTCTCCCTAGAGGATTGGTGAGTTCAGAATTATCTTTTGTTGGAGCATACTAAATTAAAACTCGAGACTTATTTATCTCAAAAGATGTAAGTGAATGTAAATTGGGCTCTCATGAAAATCTTAGGAAATTTTGCTTGGGTACTCACTTAAGTACAAAAAAAATTAAGCTTATAAGCACTATTGAAGAAGTACCAGGACTACTTGTCTTGGTTTTATTATTAATTAAAAGCATACAGGGAAGATTTATTTAATCATGTTATCCCATTGCACCCTGATAGCAAGCCATTAAGGCAAAAAAAGACCTATCAACCCCATCTTGGCCACCAAGATGTGGGATGAGTTAAATAAGATAAGGGATGGAGGAATTATTCAACCTTTCAAGTACTCATCATGGGTGGAAAACTTAGTCCATATGAGAAATAAAAATTGTGACATCTGCTTATGCATAGATTTAAGAGAATTGAATAAATCTTCTTTGAAGGATAATTACCCCTACCTAATATGGATAACCTGCTACATAGTATTATAGGATCAGATATGTTATCCATATTAGATAGTTTCTCATGGTATAACCAAGTTGTGGTGTAAAGACTTCAATTACAATGCCTTGGGGCACATATGTTTATATGATGATGCCTTTTGGGTTGATGTATGTCAATGAAATGTTTCAATGAGCTATGGATGTTACATTTTTAGGGGTAATTAACAATTTTATAGATGTGTACCAAAATGGCATTACCATGTACTCTAATAATAGAAATGGAAATTTGGAGCATCTAGAGAAAGTGTTCATTATATGAAGGGAGTTCAACATTTCACTTAATCCTAAGAAGTGTCACTTTGAAGTATAAAAAGCCATGTTTTTGTGGTGTATAGTGTCAAAGGATGGTTTTATGATTAATTATAAAAGATTGGAAGCCATTGACAAAGTGCCTATCCCATAGTCCAAAAAATGAATTCAATCTTTCTTTAGATAAATTAACTTTATCAGGAGGTTTATATCCAACTTCATAGAGATCACTCTGCCTATTACTTATATGTTTAATAAAGGCCAAACCATCAATTGGGAGGAGATGGCTTTGTAAGCATTCAATGATATCAAATGAATCTTAAAGTCTACCCTTGTTTTAGATAGTCCTGATTTCACTAAGGAATTTTAAATATTCTCTTTTGCATCCCATAGTAATCTAGTTGTTGTTCTATTGCAAAATAATGATGATGGTCACAAAAAACCCATACATTTCTTCACATACAATGGTGAAGGACATAGTGACTCATATTGAAATATAAAGCAAAAGATATAGACAGGTTAACAAGTTGAAATAATATGACAGCGATATCTAGACCACCAAGCTAGTGAGAAGGATGGATCTAACCAAGCCCATGGTTGAGACCAATTTGTAAGTTGTTGAGGTAAACATTTTTTATCATTTGAGTCAAATTAGCATATCTCCATGGTATACGGATATTGTTTACTACTTGAAAAATATGAATTATCCCCTTAACTTGGATAAGAATCAAGGATAACTCTTAAACTTATTTCCCAAAAATACATATTAACTAAAATTTGATTGTCATAGAATAATCTAGATGGGGTTATCTTGAGATAGTTGGTAGAAGAATAAATTGATGATTTGATTGAACACTTCCATAGTGGAGCATGTAGTGGTCACTTTTCACCTAAAGTCATAGCTCATAAGATTTTGAGAGCTAGTTATTGGTGGTTGTCACTATCCAAGGATGTTGCTCAAAAATTTAAAACATGCATGAGATATTAGTGCTTTTTTGGAAGGTTGAAAGCTTTTGGTTCTTTTCCCTTGCAACTTATAACAAGTGAAGGTACACTTAGAAAATAGGGAATGGATTTCATTGAGGAAATCACTAATTCATTAAGCACTAGACATAAGTGGATATTGGTTACAATTGGCTATTTCATAAAATGGGTTGAAATGGTCCTGACAAAGAATTCCACACACTACGTGATTATGGACTTTTTGTTGACACAAATTATTTGTATATTTGGTGTGCATGTTAAGGTAATTGTTGATAATTCCATGAGTTTTAGAGATAAACCTTTAGTGTAATTTTACAAAGAGTATAGGATCACATTGACATACACTTCTAATTAAAACCCTTAGGGTAATAGGCAAGAAAAATATAGTAATAAGTACTTGCTCAAAATCATTAGATGAATTTTGGAAGCAAACAAGAAGTAGGGTGAATATTTGATGTTTTCATTATGTGATAATAGAATCATGCCTAAAAGAGCTACAGGAAAAATACCTTTTGAGCTTGTTCATGGATTTAAAGATGTTTTTCCTATAAATTTCCATTTGCAAGCCTATTATTTCATGCAAAAACTAGAATAAGATGATGACATCAACCACTATGAAAGCATAATCAACTAGATTGTTGAGCTTGATAAAACTAGAAGACAAGATCATGAGAGACACCTTAATTCTAAGGAAAGACTCAAAATGATAATTGATATAAAGGTTGCTCCAATAAATTTCCAATTATGTGATGTGATTGAAATTTAGGATAGAATGCATGAAGAGAAAGAAAAGTATAGTAAATTTGATGCCTTGTGGATGGGCCCTTATTCAATTGACTACATAATTAGGGAACACACTTTATTCTTGAAAGATTTGGATGGTGAGATACTAGAGCTACTAGTTAAAGGCAGATCTTGACTAGGTTTGTGATAGTGTACTGTAATGTATAATGTATAGCTTTACTATTTTGTTTCCCATCTATGTTTTGACTTGTTTTTATAGTTATTTTTATTTTTTCTTATCGTGTGTTCCTTTTTAGATCTTCCTAGTTTATTTTTGTCTATGTTCTCTTGTCAAATTGAGTTTCTGTTAGTGTTTGCTAAGAAATTGCTAATGTTTTGATTTTATGGCTTAAGGGATTGGACCTTGGTCTTATTGTTTGTGGTTTTTTACACACCTAAAAGGGGTGTACATCCCTAGCTAAGATCTAGTATTAGTTACCAAACTTGCACTAAGCATTTTGTGACTTATTTTTAAGATGTAAGTTCTTGAAAATTTTGAATGTCACCTCCTATTCATAAATGTCTATCTAGATAATGAAACTCTACTTTCATAGTCAATTTATAAAAATCACACTAGTTCCTTATGAAAACCCTGTGTAATCCTAGTTCCAGCTAACATATAACATTTTTATGTTTTAATGACATTGCAGGGTTGATGGTAAAAATGTTAGGCTATGAAGATAAAATAATGATAAGTATGATGTTTTATATCATCAAAAATAATATGTAGAAAAAAAAATTTAAAGTTAAATGCAAATTTTCAATATTCCAAATTGAAAATAAGACATGAAAGTTCATACGACTGTTGGCTAGGGTAATAGCTTTAAAAAATCAAGTGTTAAAAGTGTAAGTTGTAAATTACAGTCCACTCTTCAAATCTCACTAGTCAATAGGGAGGAGAAACACCATGCCAAAAAAAATCAATTTTCAAGTTGCAAATTGTACACTAATTCTCCAAACCTAGAGAATGTATTTGGCAAAGAAGCAACATGCCAAAAGGAGTTAGCACAAGTGCAAGTTGTAAATTGCATGCCCAGACTCAAAACCCATCAGTTAACTCAGCATAATAAAAGTCAACCTAAATGGATTCAAAGTGTAACTTTTAATCCCAAATGCATCTTTACATTTTTAAAAATTACAAATTACATATAAAGTTCTAAAGTCCATAGTGGAACTGCAACTTGAGATTGCATGTTATGAAATTGTAAATGTTCAGCTAAATTCTAGATTTCCACCAACTTGCAAAGTTGCAGTTGGGTTCAAAAATTTTGCCATGCAAAGGAGTAAATTGTAAATAAGAGATAAAGTCTTGCATAAGGAAAAAGGAGAAATAAATGCATAGGACTTCATAAAGTTTGGAAGAAACCCCAAAAAACTCAAAGGTAAAGTAGGGAATGTGGAAAGGCATGTTGAAATAAAAATATAAAAAGGTAAAATGAGATAAGTATTGAATTTTTCAATATTTGGCTTGTATTGAATACCTTTATGGAAGAAATGTGTTGCAAGGGTTATGAGGCCAAGGTGGGCCAATATAAAGATATTTTTTGAATGATCATGGATATTTCATTGTTTCCATCATAGCTAGAACAATCTAATGCCATCATTACAAATCATGGAACACTCTTTAGTTTTCACAAAAATAAGGTAAGTTGTCCACGAGTTATCATATTTGTAAACGATTAACGAGAAAGCATAGCCAAATAGTTTCATAAGAAGACAAGGAGGTTTTTTTCTTCAAACTAATATTCTCCCTCAAGCCCAAACTCAATGGATTTACATCCAAGGAGATCAAGGGTTTATTAAAAAACTTTGTCATTACATGGGCAGGAAGTTACTAGACTGATTTCCTTAAAATACATGAGCTTCTAAGCATGATCAAGAGAATTTTCTAGCTAGAGCATCTTAAAGGAATATTCTTGGTGAGAGAGTTGTATAATTAAAGAGGGTTTATCCTCTTTTTAAGGTTGTTGGTTTTCCTAGGTCTTAGGCTATTTTCATTTATGAGATCCTTGTTGTGTGTATTTTATTTCTCTTTCTAAGGTGGTTCTAGCTATATAGCCATTATCAAGCTATTAAAACATGTATAATTCTCCCCTGTATCAAAGTAAAACCACCATAATTCTCCCCATGATCACATTATATTCAATGATGCATGTAAGATCTACTTTCAAGTTAATAAAAAATAAATATGATTTATGTTGTATCTTATCATTGAAATGCAATAATATATTATTCATGGTCTATTGATTGGGTGTTTAGTTTTATGCTTATCAATGGTGGTTATTCTAGGCATATATCTAGGTTGTAAATTCTTTTCTACATCATTATATGGGAATATGTTATTCATAACATTTTAAGGACATCTTTAGTTTATGAATTTAATGGAAGAAAAGTGGTTGAATATCTAATTCTAATGTATGCTTTAGTGTTTCAAATATCATCTAAATATTTTCATTGGATTGGTACCAATGAATGCAAATCATTCCTGATAGTTTCCTTAGTTTGCCTTTCAATCTTCTACATTTTTTGAAAATAGATGATGTCATGCCTATTGAAGGAGTTACTACTAATTTAAAACCACCAAACAACTCTTTTGTATTTACCTAACTCATTATACCTACCCTACCCTACAAATAATACATCTTTTTGAACATTTAAAGTGTTATTTGCCCATAGATGCATCAATATTATAAAAATTAAATGTATCTATTTTTTTTTATTTAAATAAAAACATTCCAATATTTTATTTGGCCCTATATTGTTGAAAATTTCTTTATAAATTAAGGTTCTAATCACACTCTTATATGTCTTCAGTTGCTTGTCTTTGACTTAGAGCATTTTTTCATTTTGTGTGATAGATATTCTCAAGTGGAGTGTGAAAAAGTTTGGTTATGCCCTAATCAGATTTGTGTTTTGTGTGTGCCAATAATCCCCTTAGATATTGAAATATAGTGTCCCTCCATGTGATCAAGCTACCCCATAGGTCCTCCCACCTTGGTTCAGGCAGAGCCAAAAGTAGCAAGGAGCTAACCACACCCTCGCTCAGTGTCTTCTAGTCATTATCTACATTCAGTCCACCCTGATGCTAAACCATTCCGTGGTTATAATGAAATATTTTTGGGTTTACCATCCATGTTTTCCATACTACCCAATGGTTCAAGGTTGAGTGGAAGAGGTGTAAAACTAAGAACCAATAGGGTGGAAATCAATGACTCAATTGTTGTTATGAGTACCTAGTTTGTTTACAAAATATATTTGAAATATGCATGTACTTGATTAGTGATAGTGAAAACATGACCATAGCAATGAATTCCATTACTTCTCTGATAAATAATCAATTTATACCTAAAATGTTAACATAAAAATATTATATATATATATATATATATATATATTGATTTCTTATATAACAAAAAGGGGATTACATGAGATGAGTCTGAGATACAAAATTAAAGCTTTATGAGGATGCGAAAAGGTTTAAAAATGGTTAAATTATGAAAATTATCAATCTCATCAATATGGTTACAAAAATGAGGTACTACAATCCCAAAGAATAAACGAACATTGAAAAAGGTATTACATGTGACTAGATTTTACATGCATTTTTAAAACACATACCATCTAAAGTAACATATGGTCAACATGAAAGATAAAAAGATTACATCTAAAATTTTAAATGACCCTAATAAATTGGATGCCATAATCCAAACTAAATCACATGATCTAGGTAATAAACATACATACTATTATATTAATATCATAATTATATCATGATCACATCTAAGTGAAAGAAGGGGACACCCACTCATGAGTTAATGTTACTTTTATGTCTAAAATAAAGTAACCTATCTTCAATGCATTCATAACTAATGATAATCCCACTCAACTAGGTATCACCACAATGGTATGATGTTCCTCTACTAGGAGATTAGGATGAGACACACTACACTTAATGTAACTCATTCTATCTTGGACACATCAATCAAAGAAATATGCTCCATAATTAGGAAGGTACACTCAAAGCTTTAAAATAATGAAGAAAAACATGTCCTTCAAAATGATCCCTACCAACAATGTCTCTAATGAAGCACTAGTTTATTAAATATAAGGGTGTTTTCAATATAAAGAATTCAAATAAAGATATCATAACTTCAAAGGGTTTGATGATCATAATGTTTAGATGTCAACCTCCAAACTAGATCTGTATGTCTTGGGTATTAATAAAACATGAAACAAGAGGTAGTAATACCACTCTCATATACTTGTGACTTGATGAATTTGTTGAACCAACTTATTTAATGTCAAATGCCACACAAGGCATGCATGTTCCTATCCAACCATCACTAATTCCCAACCCAATAGAAATTCACTCCAGTGTGTGGATACAAATATGGCATACCTCACTAAGACAAATAAGATAAGGATCACTCACCACAAGAATAGGTGAAAATAATATGATCCATATGAGGCTCCATAACAAGGCCTTTTATATGGAATAATCATTCCATGACATAAAGTGGTTAAAATATCATAAAACACACATATATGTATGTGGCTAATTTCAAGCCAAAACACATTCATAACACAAAAAGGCTCTTGGTTACTTGTGTCGACCAAGCATTTTCTTAAGGTATTTGTAGCCTTCAATGGTCCTATCGAGATAGTCCTTCTATCCTAAGGAGGTACCAAGTGCAAATTCTATTAGGAACTACTAACAAGAAAAATTTGGCACTAATGAGAAATAGATGATCTCAAAAATGAGTCATCCTAATCCATTCCCAAACACATCACTTATGGTGATAGTAACATCATGAAATCCTAAAGCATACTCCACCTGAGTGGTAAGGCTATGTTTACTTGAAATGGGTGGTCATTGAAATTAAAGAGACTAATTTTGACCCTAAGTTTACATGACACTCTAAGGCCCATCCATGAACAACCAAATATATCTTAAGATACCAAGGCCAAAATATCATAAGGACTATCTCTAAATTCCTTAAATATATAATTTGTATGCCTAAGGTGATCATAAAGTCATATCAATCTAGCACGCAATGACTTAATCATGAGATAACAACTGCTTAGACCGCATGGCCATCTTATCTTCCTAATACTTAGATGGAGTTTTTTTCTAAGCATTCACCAAATTGTAACCACTCTCCTCTCCTAGATTGGTGGATGTCTAAAAATTATTGGGATGTATCTCTTAGGTGTAGAGACTAAAATAATAAACTAAGATCAAGAGTCAAGACTCTATACTAACTACAAAATCAAAATTGGTCATGTTAAGGGATAAAGTATTTAAAGTTCTTGGGTGAGACTCTCCCATCTCTACTCTAATAAGTGAGCATCACACTAACTATCTCAAATAAAAACTAAAAACTCAAATAAAATGAGGTGGGTTTAAGAAACCACTAACTCAAATGATTCTTCCTAACTCTCAATAGGGTTAAAATAAGTTCCCAATAGATTATTACCAATAACAAGGCCAAGTTCACACCTTACATCATAAAATAATTATATTTTCAAGTGCCTAAAAAAATATGTTATAGTCTTGATATGACCTCAAAAAGGGTCTCAAACATATTTTATTAGCTATGTGCAGATGGAGCATCAAATCTGATTTATCAGATCATTTCTATCTCAACCATTTAATTATAACATGATGAGGAAACTGTAAGAATATTCATGGAAGTCAATAAAGGTTTCAAAATTCACTTTCTATGTTAAATTTAATATTTTTAAAATAAAAATTAAGGTTTGGAGGATGATTTGTTAATAATCATCCCTATTCACCTTCCTTGCATCTAGATGATTACCATTAATAGAGTTCTCATGCTTTTTTAAAAGATTGTATTATTCCATATTGCATTTATATCTCGAGAAAAAATGTATTAGGTTTATTATGCATGTGCCTATCTTATTAGAATGTCTTCACGAGGTCTTAAGCTCTCATAGTTTTTGAATGGATGTTTGGGAGCTTCAAGCTCCTTCATAGACATTAATTATCACCAATTTCTAGGTGAAGGAAGTACAATTTATTTTTAGTATCATATTAAAAAAAAAATCTTGTGATAGAGTATAAAAATAACATATGTTCCTTTTGGTTTCAACCCATACCGAAGTTCTTAAGAGCCTTAAAAAGTTATTATGGCTAAAATTGACTCCCTTTAAGAACTAGGCCAAAATTTAAAAAAATCCATGTTTCATGTCCTAATTTTATTTCCATGTGGAAGAGGGAAAGAATTATGGGTGTCCCCTTTGGGTCACCCCAACATCAAGCCTTTTATCTTACCTAATCTCTTGTACAAAATTATATAATTATAAAGACACATACCATAAAATGAAACTTTTTATAATTTTAAATAAATAATATAATAAAATATTTAAAAAATAATATTAAAACATAAATTAAATAAACCATGTGGAGGAAGTTAAGTTTGGTTAAACAAGGTTGACTGGCACATAGGAAGGGGAGCAACCCATGTAGCTTATGTAAATATGAACCATCATCAGCTATCTACCTTTCACATGGATGAAATGTGGTCTATCAAATG
>JARHVA010001996.1:2505000-2565000 GCA_037957365.1 Torreya grandis | reverse complement strand
TTTAGAATTAAAAATAATGTTCAGTAAAAAAACGCGATCAACCCAGTGATCGTTTACATAAAATGGTATTAACTCCAAAAGATACAATAGCATTGGCCATTTGTAATTGGTAAGTGTTTATTTATTACTTGTAATTTATAGCAACATAGTAGAGTTTGAGTGAGTACATATACATTTTATTATTTGTTTAAATAAATTTAAAATGATCTTATTATCTTTTCAAATTCTTGGAATTCAATATGAGATTAAAACATTGAAGCCAAAATGGCTTGTTTGGCTGAGTGAAGTCTATGAGAAAGAAAGTCAAAACATTAGTCTATAATACCAATAGTTTCCATTAGAGATTATGATATTTTTATTTTATGTTGTTATTATTATGTTACAAGATCATTTTAGTGAATTTAAATCCACGGTGTATGTCCAATCATGTGTCAAAACTTCATATTTCCTTGACTATGTTTTCAAGTCAATTGGTAGTTTAGAGTAAACATCTTGCAAAGAAGATTTTGATCTTGTATATCATTAGTTGAATAATATTATGAATTTTATGATGACCCTAAGGTCATTTTGTTTCTTAATATGTGATTTTTTTCCATGGTTTTTTGAAAAATTTGAGTTTATGCTTCAGTTGTTTAAAACATATTTTTTGTGTATGCACAGGCCTAGTATGAATAGTGTTTTGAGAAGGGGTTCAAGTGGTGGTTGGATCTAAAATGTGTTTTGGAGATAAATTAAAGTTTTATAAGGTATATTTTAGTGTTATATGAATTTTCTCTTCTATTTTTTTAGTTTTAAAGTTTTCCAAGCAGATCAAAGGGTAACGTGTGCTAATGAAGGCCTAATGGAATTAAGTCTCCTTAAGGCCTAAATAAGACTTTGGTCTATTAAGATATGTAAAACCTAATTTTTTGGATGATTAATGATTATAATGTGATATATGACCTATTTTTAAGGTAAATTAAATTATAAAAGTGATTCGAGACCAAGAAGCATATGAATAAGAGGCTTGTATAAATACTAGACAATTTTAGGCCTGTTTGAGTGTGAACAACAAATGAATGAAATATAATATTGGTAAGAAAAATAAGTTATTATATATAATAAATGGTGTTAATATTAACTATTATGAATTTATTATAGAGTTTATATATATGAAAATCAAGTTTAAATGACCCAATCAACTCAAGAAGATGGCTAGTTGAGTGAAGAAGGCTAGAGGCCAGTTTGAGACTGATAGAAGTGTGAAAATAGTTGAGTAAGAAGATCATCATATGTTATATGATAAAAAATGTATTCTAAAGGTTATAAAATGTTTCATGTGGATGATTTGGTGTTGATTCATCTAGGTGGTTAGTACCTCCTTGCAAGTTGGTTCTTGTTAAAGCCTAGCTGAGGTGGTGCTTAACTAGTTGGGGTTGGTGCTCCATGTGAAGTGGGTTCTTCACTAAATTTGGTGTTTTTAATATATTAATGTATTAAATACTCATAATTAGTGTTTTTATTTCCACTTAAGGGTTTCCCACATATATATATATAATGTTCATGTGATTCATGATCTTGTGGATTTGTGTTTATGCTTTCTAAGATGGACAGG
Organism: Torreya grandis; assembly: GCA_037957365.1. Lineage (NCBI taxonomy): Eukaryota > Viridiplantae > Streptophyta > Pinopsida > Cupressales > Taxaceae > Torreya > Torreya grandis. The sequence goes on along the minus strand of JARHVA010001996.1, from coordinate 2,563,406 downwards.
GTTGTTTAAATGATCTGTAATTGCTTAAGTAAGATTTGTAGAGAATTTTTTAAAGATTGATTCACCCACCCCAATCTCAATCATTTTTATTCAAATAATTAGTATCATAGCCTTGTCCTTTAAATTAGATCTAAAACCTAAAGTAGATCATAGAAGTAAGGATGGCTAGTCAGCAAGCTCAAGGTGGTTTCTCTACCAGTAAGGCTTAGTTATTCAATAAATCCATTTATGTATTTTAGAATGTTAGGATTAAAATATATTTCATGTGTCAAGGTCATGTTATCTAGAAGTCATTTATGGCTGCTATAGTGCTCTTCATATTCTCTAAATTGATGCAACATGTAAGAATACTAGTGAAAATAGCTCCAAGGTAATAAATGCCATTCTTTGTGGCCTATCAAAGGCATATATTGTGAATGTAAATCATTTTGAATAATCTAAAGAGACATGGGATAAATTGAATACTATCTGTGAAAGAGACACCAAGGTGCATATGGCCAAGTTACAGACCCACTGAAGATAGTTTGAAAGCTTGAAGATGAATGAAGATGAAACCATTGTATCTTACCTATTGAAGGGTGATAAAGTTTTCAACATCATTCGAGGATTGGGAGAAGAGGTGATAATATATAATGGTTCAAAAGATGTTGATCTCATTAAATCTTAAGTTTGACTCTAAGGTATCTACAATAGAAGAGATACAAGATTTGGAGAAGCTAGATATGGATGGGCTTTATGGTATCTTAAATACCTATGAGATGAGAAGAAATGTAGGAAAACCTCCCAAGAAGGAAGCATATTTCAATGTTGAAAAGAATATAAAAGTCAAGAAGGTCAAGGATGAAGGATGCTGAGATATTGATGATGATCAACTAATACCCATGTTTACAAGGAATTTGAGGTTTGGATCTAGTAAGAACAAAGGTAAGTTGCACTTTAAATGTTTCCATTGTTGTACGATTGGTCACTTTACATCCATGTGTCCTAAAAAGGATAGATCTGATCATGATGAAGAGCATGATGAAAATCATGGCTATGACAAGAAGACCTAAAATCTTGATTAAAAAAAAGGAGTTTAGAAATTATGAAGGAAATAAATTAAATTTAAAAAATAGAAGATTATACACAAAAGAATATAACTCTTCTGATGTAAGTGACTCAAGTGAATCTGATAGTGACGATGGTAGTAATGAATCTGAACATGATAATAGTGAAACATTGTTTATGGCCATAAAATCAAATAATAAGGGTTACTCAAATGGGAAAGGCCTTATGGTTAATGTAGAATAAGATAAAGAAGAAGCATAAGTGGATAGTTGAGCATGACTCCCTTCTGGTAATGGGGGGATGATTGAGGGTATGGGGTATGAGCTCTAAATAATCATGCCAAACACCTGATGGCCAATGCCAAAATAGGTAACCTTTTACCACCTAAGGTTAATAATCAACATTGGTGGGGAATCTAGAGCATCCACATTTAACACCAGATTTTGAACACACAGTGGTGTAGGCTTCTAAAGGGCATGCTAAATAAAGTTGAGATAGTCGACCAAATTACTAAATTCATCCTATATGTCTCTAAATGTCCTCAGTGAGACCACTCTGAGACTAAAAGACCTAGTGAATATTTCTCACTACTTCTCTTCCAGGGGGAAACATTCACAATAGCCACCAAGCCCATCTAAAAACTAGAAGAAACTAACCTCGAAGCTACCTAAACCATCAATTCATTGTCCTTAGAGGTGATGATAAAATTAAAAAAAAAATTGATGCCACCATAGAATTAGTTTTCATCCTCAAACCAGTATCTAGAAACACTAAACCCAAAACCACTTTGACTGCATGTAAAACACTACTCAATTGAAAGAGATAAATGCCTTTAATCTATCATTTAAAATGTAACCATAGAAATAAATATCTATCTTATATTATTTTAGGTATATTAATGGATCACTAAGTAAAAATAGATTTGAAAGTTCCATGGAAAATAGATGCAAAACCCACATAGAGCAATTAACAAAACTTATTGGAGACTTAATGAGTACTGCTAGGGATAAAAGAGAGGGGAAGCAACTCGACCTATGAAGATAAAGGTGAGAGGACTCTTCCCACACTTAGAAGAGCATAGGCCATTAATGGGTATAAATAAAACAAATAATAGTGGGAGATTACGACATCCTACAACAATAAGGCCCCATTAATCTCCGAAGCTCCCCAATGATTATCAATAACTAAATCATTGTCTTACGAGATACCTTTGTCAACAAAAAATTTAGCCACCTTATTTGCTTCACTAAAATAGTGTGTGGCCTCCTCAAGAGTTGAGGTTGTCTAACATGTCAAGGCTTGATTCAAGATGTTTTTTACATTCCAAGAAGTAACTTTTCCATTTTTAAGTGCTGGAATAATAATCATAGAATTATCCTCAAATATAACATTGTTTATCCCACATTGGGCTACCAAGTCCATTCCTACAACCAAAGGTTCAACCTCAGCTTCATTATTAATGTCATCTAATAGTATCATATAACATGCATAAATTAGATAACCATTACAATCTAGGATGACACATCTAGCCCCTAAAACACTAGGATTACCCCTAGCCACCCCATCAAAGTTTATTTTAAACAATCTTTGGGGGGAGTCCTCTCCATTTTTCCACTTTGCTTTGAAGCCTTTAAATTGCCACTGACCCACCAATAAGAGGATTTTTCAACCCATGCCATAAGGAAATAATATGGAAGTCTCAATCAAAAAGGTTGCCCTTCTATCTTTGAGCATGCATGAAACCCACTTCAGTCATGATAATTTTTTATTTTTCCAGAACCACTTCTAGGGAAAAAGATCCATCCTAAATTTGTTTTACTATGTTCTTACCAAATGGTCCAAATAAGGATTGTGAGGCATAAATTCTAGAGGCAAACAAAGGTGTCCTTTTGAGAGCCAATAGGTCAAGCGATAAAAACCTATCAAAGCATCATTGGTTTAGGACAATACCACAAGAGCATACCTCATAGCCATTTATATGAAACTTCAATAGTAGGATAGGTGAAGGGAAGATGAGTGACATATTCCATAGCATTCAACACATACAACACCTAGGTGGCCTATAAACCCCTATTTTATGTAGATGATCCTAAGTAAGGATATGACTTTACATCGCTAGCCAATTAAAGGACCCTACTTTGGGAAGGCAAACCTTTCTCTAGTAAAGTAATTTGGCACATTCAAAATTAGACCCCAATTATTTATCAATTTTATATCCAAATTCACTATGAACAATCTTATTTTTGCCCCAATCCAATAAATGGAGTCTACCTTATTGTGAATAAAAACTTTGTTTTTAACCAGAAGGCTAGCAAAAAGATGTGTTTGGTTTTATGTAAAGGAACAATGTCCAAGTCTCCATCTCTAACACTCCATCCCTATAACATCTATGATTTCCAAATAATCTCACACTTTCATTCCTTAGAGGGCTTCCAAGGTATCTTTTGCTATGACAAGTTCTTAAATGTCTTACAAGGGTTTGTGTTCATTCTATGAATCCCCCAAAATTTAGTTGATCACCTATCATTGACGACCCAAGAAATGTGGTCCTTGATAGTATGTTGTCATTTGAGAATAAAATTCCATAGATGGGATCCCCTTGAAGGGTTTTGAACCTTGGAAATGTTCACTGAGGAGAAGATTATTCCATGTAACATGGGAATGAGTGACCCTAGCCTAAACCAATTTGGCTCTGAAAGCTAAATCATGGATAACTAGATGTTTAATCATCATATTACAACCCACCTATTCTAAACAAATCTTATCCCATTTGACCAATGGAATTATAATCTTATCATAGGACCCTTGTCAAAGGAAAACTTTCATAATTATATTCAGTTACAATAAACATTTTTACAAGGTGGAAGGACTGATAAAGTATAAATAACAAGGGCATTTGGAATTGATTTAATGAGATTCATGTACCCCACAAGAGTAAACCATTTAACTTTCCATGAGTTAAGTACAGACCTATATATTTTGAGAAGATTGTCTCATAAAGAGTCTTTCCCATCCTATTGAAAAGGGGGCCTCATAATTATTTAACAGGTAGCTTACCATTTGAAAATATAATGACTATGATGTCATGTTGGGTAGTGAGGGAGGTATTGAAGAAAAATATTTCAAACATGGCCATGTTAATTTTTTGCCCATAAGCTTTCTCATAATCAACCAAGATTTGCTTGAATGCACATGCTTCCCTATTATTGACTAGGACAAACAATATTGCATCTCCATAAATTTATGATGCATGAAACTTGCCATACCATCCATATCCTTGATATCTTATATTTAAACAAAGGCCTTAGTACCCAATATTTCCCTCCCTAAATCTTCATCCATAAGGATGCAATGAAAAAGGGAGATAAAGTCACCTTGTGTGAGGCCTTGGGATGCTTCTAAAAATCCAGTCAGGTCCCCATTGATAATGATATAAAATATGAGACTTAATATATAGTTGAATATCTATACTTAATTGAGGAAATGCATTTTGAATTATTCTTTTCCTAAGTGAAGATATGAAATAAAAAATAATCACATACCATTATTTTCCTCGCATAAAATAACCCAGTGATAGAGAATTATGTTCATTCATTGTCATAACCATTACAAATATTTAGATTGTAAGAAAGATAAATATCATTTTGTTTTGTAAGGATATTATTTTACAATGAGTTATAAGTAGAATCATTTTAATTTGATTAATTATAATGGTAATATATCAAACAATCCCAAAAAAATAAAAAATGAAAAATTATAGGTCAAATTTGTATATTTTGTGAGTTAAATGACAATGTTTTTCGCATTGAGATTTGCTAGTGAAATTCATATTTTAAGGAAATTTAAGAACTATCAAAAAAATTATTAGTTATCATTTTATGCATGGGTATAATGCTAGGAGATGAAACCCCAAGTTAACACATGCCTAAATAACTCATGGATAGGCGATGAACTTGCCTCCACAAGCTAAATGCATAAAAATAAATAAATGAAAATTTAAAGACTTTAGAGGTTTTTTTTAGGTCACCCAAAACACTTAGAACTTGGGATAATCATATATGACATTATTTATAACACAAATTTATAAAAAATGACAATAAAATAATCATTTTTGGTCACTCGAGTTCATTAAATAGAATGGGGGAGAGCAACATACAATAGTTTCTAATTTTCCACAAATAGAAAAAACTACTCTAATGAACTTTTAAATTTAGCCAATAACAAAAAAATAAACATGAAGTAAAAAATTTCATAAGAGATCTAACTAAAATGTATGTTCATTTTAATAGCACCAAATCTAAAGTGTGATTAAAATTTTAGCTCCTTGGCCTTGTTTGCACGAGTAAAAAAATTTGAAAGCAACTAAAAGACAAATATGACTAAGTAGATTTTAAGCACCAAAAAAAATGTTTCTGAGATTATAACAATGATTAAGCTTCTCCCTCTCCACCTTAAGTCCAAAATAATTTTATGGGATTTGTTTACTTAGAAGCCAAAAAGTAAGTGAGTAAACAAAAATCTATTTTGAGCTCTTGGGTTTCTATTTTTGTCTCAAATAAATCATCATTGATTATAGAAGAGATCACGTTGATTCATGTAATTGATATCGACTTGATTCAATCATCAATGTTTCTTACAACCATATAAAAAATAAATATGTTTCAAAATAAAAACACTTGATAAACATGTTTAAAACTCAAATATCTCATGAATCTGCATGAAAAAGGTTACAAAAGAAATAAATAGATCATAAGCACAAAATTGAAAGCAATAAAAGTTAATTTTCTCTATGTTCCTAGCTTTCTCTATTTTGACACATAGATTGTCATCGATTACTACATAGATATTTGTTGATTCCTACAATAATTAACAATTTAATAAAACCATTGTCAATCCTTGTAACCTTGTTAAAAGAGGACTTTAATTTTAAAGATTAAACTCTAAACTTGAAGAATGAAATGCACTTGTTAGAAAAACTAAAGCTAGCATATCACTCTTTTTAGTCATATGGGATGCATGGTCCCAATGAGTGTTTCATTATATACCTTAGGCATTTGAAAAGTAAATAATATGTATATTAGTCATTTTTTAGTCTAAATGATAAAAAATCAAGCATACCAATACACTAGGATTAAACAATCTTGCCTAAGAACTATGGAGAGTATAACATAATAAACAAGATCATAAAATATAGATAAAGACATACATATTTATTACATACTTGGTTGAATTTAATATCAACTTGTTAGAATAAGGATGTTTGTTCTTTGCCTATGATGATTTCAGTCTTCTAACAATGCTCTTTCATGGTGGTAACATCTCTCCAATAGTCACTTGTGGCTTGGAGTGAAACTTGGCATAAATTGGGCATTATAACAATACTCTTAAAGGCTTCAATAAGGAATTCTAAAAAAATAACTTTACAGACAAAATATTATTGGCATATAGTATGGGCACTTGTATTTATATCCCAAATAACTAACACTAACCCTAGGGAGGTTAGGTTAAATTCTAACTTGGGTTGAGCTAAATTAATCTAGGCTGAGTCAATCTATCCCAGGGTTGGGTTAAAGCACTCATGAAATCTTGACTTCTTAGTTTAAGATTATTTTTGAGGCATGAAAACTCACTTTAGATATTTTTGAGGTGTCATACATATTTTTTGGAATATTTGGGAAATAATAAATTAGTTTATTACCTCTTTTCAACTTTTAACTTCATATTTGGCTAAATATTCCTCTTTTAGTACATGAAATTCATTAATTTGATTTTGAATTTTTATTTAGGAAATTTAATTAAGATTTGTAATTAAATTAATCTTATTTAGATTTATGGCTTTTGGAAATTGTTTTCCATGTTATGAATTAATAGTTTGACAGGCAAAAAGTGTCAAATTACTAGGTTGTAATTTAAATAGGGTTAAAAATGAACTAAGTTTTTGGTGCATATAAGGTAATACACCATATAAACTATCCTTATCATGTTTTTGGGTAATTATATCCCTTACATGAATGATTTTAGATAATTTAGGTAATGTTTAGGCTTAGATTGTGTCATTTTCTAGAAAGTAGACTAAATCCTTCATTAGGCACAAAACTAGCCAAAATTAAGTGTCCATACCTTGCAGCATTAAATCTATGAAAACTTTATTCCATACCATTTTAAGTCCATAAACCAATGTTGTGGTTTTGATATCATTATTTGTGGCCTTAAAAAAGAAAGTCAAACCACTGCAAAAAAATAAAACATTATGATTTCATAAGAAAGATCCAACTTTGATTATCACAACAATTCCCTTTACAATACCGATAAAATTAAATTTAATCAAGCCCAAAAGACATAGGAACCTAATTTATTACATATTTCTTATTATAAATTTCTCAAAACACATTAATGAGGGAATAATATACTCAATTAATAAATGATAGAATTTGAATTACATGGTCCTTATAATGAAAATTTATGAAAATGACTAAATCCAACTTCCTCAAATATAATGGAAACATTTTTTAAGTACTAATCACATGGTATTACTTTATTTACCCAATAGATTTGATACCTCTTGGAATTTCTATTGACTAAATCCAACTCCTCAAATATAGTGCAAATAATTTTTAACTGCTAAAAATAGTGTCACAACATTCATAGGAACCATACATTTGCCATGATGTCAAAAAAAGGCTTCTTTTATTTTTTTAAATTTTCTTATGCAATTTTTAAAACCTAAAAGGTGACCGATGTGAAGTAGGACTCAAACCTAGGGAGGCTAGGTGGTAGGCCCTAAACACTACCACTACACCTTAGCCCATGGCTTGAGGCTTCCTTTTGAATGTTTACTACAAAACTTAAACATTTAACACTTAATTGGAATTTACATGTCATTAATCACATATACTATTTATAAATACATCGACGAGTGCCTTGATTTCTTTAATATTTCCCTAGAGCCCTAGTTGTGTAGAATATATACAGTTGATGTTGTTCTAATATAAAACTTTTTGTATATGGTGAGTTTTGCACATTGACTTCATGTTATGTGGTGGGTGATGTTTTTTTCTATGGAGGGTTTTGGTGGAGATGAAATTTTAGATTTAAGCACTTGATTGGTTATCATCATGGATTCTAGAGGACCAAGGTAGAAGTTGCATCATTATTCAAACTATGAGGACTCAAAAAATGATGGACATAGAGAGAAAAAACATTGATGAAGAGATGACAATAGAGATGAAGTTGAAGAGTTTTTCACTTTAGTGGATAGAATCCAAGCAATGAATAGGATTTTTAAATGTGATTTTCTACAGAGGAGATTTTAATCAAGGAGGAAAATGTTAATACTATTTTTATTAAACATAATTTCTGATGGAGGCCCTCATTTGAGTGGGATGACTTTTATAATATTCCTTCAAAGGGTAGCCCATTTGTAACAGGGCATTTAACTCTTTGTTCTAAGAAAAATGCAAATAGTTAACACTCATAAATTTATGGGTTTGGAGGGCTTAGATTTAAATGTAGACATCCCAACCTCGTAACACCCAATCCCTTGGTTAATTTGTTAGGGTTTGGTAGGGTTACCATGTACCAATATTTTTCTCATATATGGTAGACAAATAGTGCTAAAAAATAATGTTCATGCATTGTCATAACCATTATAATTATTCATCTTGTAAGAAAAATAAATATTAGTTTGTTTTGGAAGGAGATTGTTTGCAATGATTTAGAAGTAGACTTGTTTTAATTCAATTAATGAAAACAATAATATATCAAATAATCCTAAATGTAATTACGTGTTTGTTGGGTGAGGGGAAAAAATTACAATATTTAGTGAAAATAACATAAATTTGATATGGCATTGAAAAGTTTTGTATTATGTGGAGTGATAAGATTTATTGAACAACTTTACTGCTAAATAAAGTTTTAGGACCATTTAACCTTTTAGTACTTGTTAATCAGTATTCAAATTTGAAGGGATGGCCTTCATGTAAAGCTGAAGGATATATATCAATCTAGCCTTTTGATGATGAAAAGTTGTAGAAAATAGTTACCCTTCGATTGACAAGTGTACATTAAAATGCCCTTCAATTGACAAGAGTAAATTTATTTTCCCTTCAAATGACAAAGGTAAATTTTGTACACTTATCATTAGAAATGTGAACTAAAAAATATGAGATTTCAATTTGTTGGCGAGTGATTCAAAGACAAAAATAAAATACTTAATAAAATTTTGGAAATATAACCTACAAAATTTATTCAATGAAATTATAACATTCACCCAAATGGGTAAAACAATCATAATTCATAACATCTTAATTTAAATAAATCAAATGTACTTCTATTTTATAATAAGGAGATAAAATAAAACATTTAAATCATAGAAATAGATTGAATAAAATCTAGCTATGCAATGTTACACTTACAATATCAACTAGAATATTCATAACTTACATAACCAATCAGTTCATTTCACTATAATTCCTCCATATGTCAAGACCTAGTCTATGCACCTCCTAAGCCCATCCATAAGTGGGTATCCCTACCCATCCCAACCATTAGTTTGAGATGGAAGTGTGAATGAAATAAGAAACTTCGAGCATACAAATAAAACAATAAATGTGATGCTGAATAGCATCATGTTTTTATTTTCACCTATATACAACACCGTTGCCAGTGCACAACAAAGTTCCAAGACCATCCTAACTCATTACTATTGTATCTTCACACAATCCAACAAGAAGGGCATTGACAATATGTGTTCATATTCCAATAATAAAACATATATAAATGTAAGTATTGTATTATTGATTATAAACAGTCTTAATTCATATTAAAATCAATTCTAACGAACTTTCACTCCACTGATAGAATGTTGGTCACTAAAATTATGAACTATATAAGCTTCGATTACAATTTTTTAGAGAATGATTTAATCATAAAAAAATAAAATACATATTTAATTAACTTATACAACTAGTTTCAACATCTATTCAATTTTTTTCTAATACTACAACTATTATGATTTTTCTATTTTTTATATTCTTCTATTCTAAACTGTTGTAATTATATATCTATTGGTGTGGATGAAGAGGTCTTCATTCTTCTATATGCTTCCATTCATCATAAATAACATTTCAATATACCTCATTTAGAGCATGAGGTGAAAAAAGGGAAAGAAACATTAACATATCTAATATTTTCAAATAAAGTCTAGATCAATCATCATTTTTTATCATGTTTAACTTTGAGAAACCTCTTTCACATACTATTGTGCTCACTAGAATATAGAGAATAGATTACCATAGCTGCATTAAACATAAAAACCCTTCAAACCATTCATGTTCACCTCCATAAAGATCTCATATTGCAAACATATGGATTTTTGGGTATAATTTATAAATAGTACAAACAAATTCATCCATGTCACCTAAACATTTGATAATATCTACAATAGATGAGTTTATAACACTAAATGTTTCACGTAAACATGTTAACCATCTTTTTTTATGGTCTCTATCATCCACCTCATCATAATTATTATGAGGACTAAAAAACTTATCAACATTAAATATAGGTAAATCTATGAACCTTGCATCTAAAGAGTCAATAACCTTGATTATAAAGCCTTTTCCCAATTCAATGCAATCATTTAGTGTCCTTGATCTTTGTGAGTTAGGTAAGCTCTCAAATCTCAATGGATGTATAAGCATTTTACCTACTCCATTTGGAAACTTAAGAGTTCTTCCTTGTGCTTTATTTTAAAAAGTTGAAATATGTATTGTACCTACCCAAAATATGTATCTTTGAAATATCCTATGAAGCATTTTAATATCTAAGGTATTGCCAATGAAAGTAATCTCAACATGTTTATCTTGAAATTTTGTATTAAAATTAATTAACTCAATAAGCACATCTATATGTAAATAGATGTAAAATTAGACTTAAAAATTTCTTGCCAAATCATATAATTTTTTATCCTTTAACTTCCATTCTCTCAACAAAATAGGGATGAGTTTGAAAATCCTTTCAATGACCTTTACTCTATAGAGCCACCTAATTTGATGAATTTATAACACCTTTAACAAACTAATTTGAAATGGATCCATTAGATCTCTTAATGTTCCATGCCTTTTAGTAGATTTTCCATGCCATGAATAAATTTTATTTATAAATTTGTTAATAAATTGTATCTCTAAAAAATAACATGAAGCATCATTCACTGATAATGCCTCTTGATGAGTTATTCAATGATTATCTATTAATTAAGGATCATATTTATGAATCTTAATAGATAATACTTCATGAATACCCCTCTTAGCATAAGCCCTATCAGATCCAAAACCAATTTTGTTAAAGAAAAATGCGTCTTTGCTAAAAGACTTATCACAACATCATATGTAGATTGAGTTGTTCTATATTTTATTTGAAGCAGGCATGTAATTTTTTTTACGCATTTACCTCTTCCTTAATTTTTCAAATATGTATTGTAAACTATCAAATGTTATTGTATTGTCTAGTTAGTACTTTCATTAGCTAAAATTGAGTAAAATGAACTACAAAAGCTCTAATCTTTAAAAAAAAATTAATATACCTCATGTGAAGCTTGTAGAGACTCTTTCTCAGATGTGTTATTTTTATATGCAAATTATTCATCTATTATATGCATGTGTGGAGTGCCTTTATACTTGTTCAAGTCATAAATTATCTTATAGACATCTAAAGGTAAATCATGTATGGAAACAAAATACATATTATCTATCATAGATATGATTTTCTCATTTTCAACATCTACCATTAGTTCTACATGTTTGGTTATTGAAATACTACGTTGTTTTCTTTCTTCCTCAAAAATTTGGAAAGAAAATTTATGAGGTTTTGATTCTGCATACATTTTAAGACAACTAACTTGAAGGGTGGTACTTTCATCTTTAGAAAATGGAGTCTCTCTCTTATATTTTACACACTAAGAACATTTTATCCTTTCAACACCATCACAATCTTTTACAATGTAATCCCATATAAATCTTATTTTCCATTTGGAATTTAATATTATTTTTTATTTCTTTTATGCTTCTTCCTCTTCTCAAATCTATTCTCCATTAGATTCATATATTTCTTCATGTAGATGAACATTAAAGTCTTAATTTCTAGATTGGAATTGTTGATTAGAATCTCAAGGGATACAAAATGAATTAGAAAGTGATAGTTGTCTTTATCCTTATTAGTGTGATCAATAGAATTCATTTTCTCATAATTTATACCTACTCAATAACAAAATTGAAATTAAAAATATAAAATTAATTTATACCTACTCAATGTCATTCTTCTAGAAATGTTAACTGCTGAGAACTTTAAGATTTAAGAATGAAATGACCATCGAAATATATATATATATATATATATATATATATATATATATATATATATAAAATACTATGTATAAATAAGATTTATAATACAAATTTACAAGGAGACTTGACATAGGTTGGTCTCATAAAAATGAAACACTACACACACACACACAATAAATTAGTAATATATATATATATATATATATATATATATATATATATATATTCATAGTTAACTGTAAATTAGTATTATAAATATATATATAAATAAAACTATATATATAAGATAAACATAATATTATAATATTTATTTAAAATGAGTTGGTCACATAATCTTATTTACATATGTTTATAAGACTAATATAAAGTGAGATTGGATTTTTTTCCCACACACACACACACACACACAGATATATATATATATATATATATATATATATATATATATATATATATATATAATATTTTTATATGCAAATTTATAGGGAATATATTAATTTATACATTAAAATGAGTGGTTCTATATATTTATATTACTAATTTATAGTCAGATTGGTCTCATAAAAATTTATACACACATATCTGTAGACTATAGTGAATATTGTTTTTCTTAATGATAATACAGGGTATGGGTAGTGGTTAAATTTGAAGGGTTGGAAGTGACCTTCATTTCAAATTGTAAAAATATATCTATATATATATATATATATATATATATATATATTATTAATCTGCATACTGCAATGATTATGTTTTTATATATATTTGTAATACTAATCGCCAGTGTGTTATTATGTGTGTGTGTACACACACACACACACACACCCATATATATAGACTACAATTTATTGATTAGTATTATATATATATATATATATATATATATATATATATATACTCATAATTTCACACTCAAATCAAAATACACATGCAATAAAATGTATTTTAGTCTATATACCTATTCCTAACTTAGATAGTTTAGAGCCATTTATACTTGTTAATAAAATCTGGATGACTCATAGACTCATAGTCTCAATGACTAAAAATTAGTAATATAAATATATATAAAAATTAAAAATACATATTCATAATTTCACAGTCAAATCAAAATACCCAATGCCCATAACTTGTATTATCATGAATTTATAAACCTTGGTTACCCTCAGCATTGTAAATTTATAATTTTTTATTATCATAAATTACTAAACCTTAGTTACCACCAACTTGCCATGGCCCATCATATTATCATAACATAGTTAGCACTTACCATTACACTTCCTTAAATCCTTTTCATTTACTTCAATCTTGCTTTATAAAATGGAAAGTTCAGTTACCAGTACATAATCTGCAATTGAGTTATAAATCTAACTACTTCAAAGTTTGAGCTTCAATGGATAAACTAAACAACCTTGTAGTTGCAGAGAAATATAAATTCATTCTATCCTTCATGAATCACCACTTATAATTAATGAATCCATATTAAACTTGAACCCACCTAATTATAATTAATGGATCCCTATTAAACTTGAAGCCATCATCTGCTTCACATATTATATTTTTCAATCTTTGGGCAAGGAAGTCTGTATTTTAAATGTAAAATTACTTAGTATATAAGATTTATGAAACATCCAGTTAGATCATGGAGAAAAAATTCCTCATTACATGATATTCACAGGGATAATAAGAGCATAAAATATTCTTCTCCTCCAATTTTGATGATCTTTTTGAGTTGGTCACTCTAATTTCTTTGTTTTCTATGATTAATCTAAGATCATGTGGCCAGCCTATGCCTAATAAAAATCCATGACCCATCATGATTCACCATTCCTATGGCACTACCATTATTAATTGTAATCTACTAGTCATAGTGTAAAATTATAAATGCAATTGCCCTTGCCGCATGTAGAGTCCAAATGAAAGACCAATTTACCTTACCAAATTCTAATTCCAATTATAATTTGCATTGTGATTTGATTTATAATTAGAATGCATTAAATTTAAGCATTCAAATAAATTAAACCTCTCATCTCTTGAATCCCAAGTCCCAGACTTGGAGAGTGTGTCCACTGCACAATGCCACCTAGACAGTCAATACCACCTAGACCTATAAAGTCATCTACTGATGGGAATTTCTCAACCTTGCACTTCTTTTGTCATTTTAATAATTTTCTATCCCTTTTAAATTATCACAAACATTTTATAATTGGCATTTTTTTTTCACTTCCGTCATGGGTGTGAAGCCCTTTGACAGGGTGTGATGGATTTAAATTTCACTATTGCTATAAATAAACATTGCATAATAACATCAATTTAAAATGTACTTGATGATTTCTTATATTTAGACACACACACACACACACACACACACACACACACACACACAAACACACACACACACACACAAACACACACACACACACACACACACACACACACACACACACACACACACACACACACACACACACACACACACACACACACACACACACACACACACACACACACACACACACACACACACACACACACACACACACACACACACACACATTAAACAAGGGTTGATGGGCTTTTACCTATTTTATTAAAATAGGAAAAATAGTATAAAATACTATGTAGTGCTTTATAATTAAAAAAAAGTGTTTTAAAGGCCATATCTTACCAAGAAGTTTGGTATCAATAAATAAGAATAGAATATCGAAACAACACTAAAGGGGTACCAAACAAAATAATAATGAACCCTAAAAAATCCATTCAAGGACAACACCTACAATGTTAAAGCTATAGTAGCCACCATGAAAGCACCAAAAAGGAACAACCTAAACCATCAATTAGTCATTGATTGCCATGTCACCAGAACCTGTAGAGTAGAAAACACTATCACCTAATCAATCACCAACCTCCACCACCACCCCAAACCTTATTGACCCAATTAACTCAATAACACTAGTTGTAAAATGAGCAAAGGCTACTAGATTATAGGTAAGTGAGCATCCCTTCCAGTAATGAGGGGTCAATTAAGCGTAGGGGTATGAGCTCTAAAATATCATGCCAAACACCTAACAGCTAATGCCAAACCTGATGACTTCAACCACCCAGTATCACCATAACCAACATTGGTGGGAAAAGTAGAGTATCCACATTTAACACAAGATTTTAAATATCTAGTGGTGAAGGATTATAAAGGACATGCTAAATGAAGTTGATATAGTTGACCAAATTATTAAATCTTTCCTCTAAGTCTCTAAAGGTCCTTAGTGCGACCACTCCAAGACTTAAAGACGTAGAGAATATTTTTGAATATTCTCTTCTAGGTAGAAACATTTAAGTTAACCACTAAGCCTATCTAAAAATTGGGACAAACCAACCTTGAAGCTAACTCAACCATCAATTCCTTGTCCTTAAAAATGAGGATAAAATTGCAAATAAATTTTGTTGCCACCACAGAGTTAGTTTGCATCCTAAAAAAATTATCTAGAAACACCAAACCCACAACCACTTTGATCACATGTAAAACACAACCTAATTGAATGAGAAAAACCACTTCAATCTAGCATTTGAAATGCAACCCCGAAAATACATCTCTAGCTTGAAATATTTTAGGTAGATTAACAGATCCTTGAGGGTAACGTGAAACGAAGGGTCCATGAGAACATGATGTGAAACCCACATAGAGCATTAAAAAAAACTTATTGGAGACCTAGTGATCATTGCTAGGGATAAAAGAGAGGGGAAACAACTCGACCTATGAAGAGAAAGGCGAGGGGACTCTTCCCACACTTGGAATATCATAGACCATTAATGGCCATAAACATTAGAAATTATGGTGAAAACCTATGATAACAATGCCCAATTAATCTCCCGTGCTCCCCAATGAATATCAATAACCAAATCATTATATTATGAGATACCTTTGTCAACAAGAATGTTAGCTACCTTATTTGCTTCTCTAAAATAGTGGGTCACCTCACAAGAGTTGAGCTTTTCCAACATGTTGAGGCTATATTCAAGATGTGTTTTACATTCCAAGAAGTAACGTTGCCATTTTTAAGTGCTTGAGTAATAACCATAGAGTCACCTTTAAATATAACATTATTTATCCCAAACTAGGCTACTAAGTCCACTCCTACAACTAGGGGTTCAACTTCAGCTTCATTATTCATGTCATCCACAAGTATCATAGAGGCTACACAAATCATAGAAGCATTACAATCTAGGATGACATAACTAACCCTCAAATCACTAGACCTACCCCTAGCCATCCCATCAAAGTTTATATTAAACAACCTTGGGGGGAGTCTACTCCATTTTCCCACTTTTCCTAGAAGCCTTCAAAATGGTCACTAACCCACTAACTAGAGGAGTTTTTAGCCCTTGCCATATGGAAATATAAATAGAAAAGGTTGTCCTTGTATCTTTGAGCATGGGTGGAACTCACCTTAGTCATGATAATGTTTGAAAATTTCAAAACCACTTATAGGGAAGAATATCAATCCTAAAAAAATGTTTATTATGTTGCTACCAAATGGTCCAAATAAGGATTGTGAGGCATAAATTCTAGAGGAAAGCAAAGGTATCTTTTGGAGAGCAAATAAGCCAAGTGATAGAAACATGTCAGAGCATCATTATTATATCCCATTACCATGAGAGCATATTCCATAACTGGTTCTATGAAACTTTGATAGATAGACACATGAAGAAAAGATGAGTGGCAACTTCCTCAGCATGCAACACATACAACACCTAGATGACTCACAAACCCCCATTTTATGTAGATGATCCTAAGTAAGGATATGACTTTACATTGATAGCCAAGTAAAGGCCCCTACTTTGGGAAGGCAAACCTTGCTTGAATAGAGTAATTTAGCCCATTCAAATGTGGGCCCTAATTGCTTATCCATTTTATAACCCAAATTCACTATGTACATTATTTTTTTGGCCCTAGTCTAACGGATAGAATCTACCTTATTGATAATAAAAAAATATTTTTAATGAGAAGACTAGAAAAAATATGTGTTTGGTTCTCTACAAAGGCACAATATCCAATTCTATATCTCTAGCACTCCATCCCTATAACATATGTGATTTCCAAACAATTTCACACTTTCATTCCCCATAAGACTTCCAAGGTATCCTTCATTGCAAAAAGCTCTTGAAATTTCTACAAGGGTGTATGTCCATTCTAAGAATACCCTCATAATTATGTTGATCATCTATTCTTGACCACCCAAGAGACATGGTCTTCAATAATGTGTTGGCATTTGAGAATAATATTCCATGGATGGGATCCCCTTAGAGGGTTCTAAGGCTTCAGAAATTTCACCAAGGAGAAGGAAGCAAAGTAATTATGTCTTAGAATATTAATACATGTCACATGGGAATGATTGACCATAGCCCAGACCAATTTGTCTCTGGAAGCACAATTCTAGTTAGCTAGATGTTCAATCCTCTCATTACCTGCCACCTATTATAAATAAACCTTATCCCATTTGACCAAGGGAATTTTATTCTTATCCTAAGACCCTTACCAAAGGAAAAATTTCATAATTATATTCAATTATAGTGAAACCTTTGCTAAAGTAGAAGGACTAATAAAGTATAAACAATGAGGGCATTCAAAATTGATTTAGTGAGAGTGATGCACCCTATGATAGTCAACCATTTAACTTTCCATGACGTGAGTCTAGGCCTATATATTTTGAGAATATTTTCTTGTATGAAGGATTTACCAGCCCCAGTGAAGAGGGTGACTCATAATTATTTATCAGCTAGCTTCTTGTTTGAAAATGTAAGACTATGATGTCGGAGGAGGTATTGAATAAAAAGATTTTAGACTTGGCTTTGTTAATTTTTTGCCCAAAATCTTTCTCATAATTGACTAATATTTTCTTGAATGCACATGCTTCCCTGTCATTGGCTAGGCATAATAACATTACATCATTCATTAATTGTTGATGCATGAAACTTGTCACACCCTCTATAGTCTTGATACCCCAAATTTAACCAAAGGCCTTAGCACCTAAGATTTCCCTGCCCAGAGCTTCAATAATAAGGATGAAAAGAAAAGGGGAGATAGAGTCACCTTGTCTAAGGCCTTGGGATGCTTGAAAAAATCTAGTCATCTCCCCTTAGATAATGATAGAAAATTTGGGACTGAAGATATAGTTGAAGATCGAGTTACAATAATTATTAGAGAAGCCAAATCTCTCATGTGTTTTTAGAAGGAATCTCTAACAAAGTCTATCATAGGCCTTATTGATGTCAAGCTTGAGAATCATCCCCCTTTTATGATCAACAAACTGATAATGGATGATCTTGTGAGCAATAATAATACCATCATGAATGCTTTAGTGGGGAACAAATCCCCTTATTTGCTTGAGATAATGTCCTTTAACAATCATTTAGATCTAGAAGAAATTTCTTTAGAAATAATGGATGAAATGCTACAACTTTCTTTCAAATTTTCATTTGACCATTCAACTGCCTTCCATATCTATACTTAATGGAGGAAATGTTTTTTGCATTAGGATTTTCCCAAGTGGAACTATGAAACAAAAAATAATCACGTACCAAAAATTTTCTCATGTATAGTAATAACCCAGTGCTAGATAATTACATTCATGTATTGTCATAACCATTGCAATTATTCAGATTGTAAGGTAGGGATCCCATAGAGAATGTTTTTACTCCTATTTTTAATGAGATAATTGCTCCATGAAAAGTAAAAGGCATGCAATAGGATATTTTAGAATCTTTTCCTAAAAACAAGGCACTATCTAATTTTTAGGGGGATAGTTTGAGTGGGTGGGAAAAAGAGGGGATGGGAGTTTATCATACCTGCCTCTATTTTTTAGGAAGATATTCTACTATGTGTAAATTTATGAATGTTCAATTTATAAATAA
This sequence comes from Torreya grandis, assembly GCA_037957365.1. Classification (NCBI taxonomy): domain Eukaryota; kingdom Viridiplantae; phylum Streptophyta; class Pinopsida; order Cupressales; family Taxaceae; genus Torreya; species Torreya grandis. Next base: position 2,544,111 of record JARHVA010001996.1, on the reverse strand, counting down.
AAACATAATCATTTTAAATATTATCCTCTATAAATTGGAGCATACACTCATAATTTTAAGACCATGCGACCACTTTTGATATATATACTCCCACATTTATTCTGTAGTATTTCTTGAGAAAATTTAAGAATCCTCTCCTATAGAACCACTTCCTAAGAAAGATAAATATTATTTTTTTTTGAAAGGATATTGTTTTACAATGTATATGAAGTAGAATCATTATAATCTGATTAATAAGAACGGTAATATATCAAACAATCCCCAAATATATAATTATGTGTTTGTTGGGTAAGGCCTTAAGATTTTAATGGAAGGGAAAGAAATTTGCAATATTTTGTGAAAATAACATACCTCTAATATGGCATTGAAAAGTGTTATAGTATGTGGAGCGATGAGGTTTTTTGATCAACTTCCCCTTTCAAGGAAATTTAAGGACCATCAAAATTTTTAGTAGCTATCATTTTCAAAATGTATAAACTATAAATTGGGAATTTTTAACGAGATCAACATTGTCTAACATAAATTTAAAATCTACTTGCTGATGTATTATATTAAAATGTGTATTATTTTAATATATATATCAAATTAAATCTATTATATAAATAATATTAATAAATATAATTATACAATAGTAATGAAATGGATAAAAATTACAATGCATAATTAGTGATGATAAATTATTATTAAAGGTTGTTAAATACACTTAAATCCCCCAAATAAAAAAGAAAAAAAAGGTGTTGGATGTCATATCTAATTATTATAACACACCAAAAATTATTGATTGTTTTTCCTTTAAATATTAAATATGTTAAATAAATATTATAATTTTTTTTAATAGGTTGTTCTTTTTACGTTAATGTATATAATTTTTATACATTATATAATTTTTTATTATACTTTTTTAATAAGAAAAATAAAAAGTTAAGTTAAATGGTCAACAAGCCAATAATTTTTATTGCAATTTTTAATTTGTCATCTATTCAATAAGAAAAATTATTTATTAAAAAAAAGATTTTTCAAATATTTCCTGTGTTTTCCAAGGCATTTACAAGTTTAGTTTAAAAAATGTTTGAGTATTAAAATAATTTGCTGCTAAATAATATCCTTCATTGTGAAACATTTTCTTGTAAAGGTCCTTTCTCTTATTTGTGAACCTTTGATTCCTTGCCCATCCTGATTTCCTTTTTACACATTTTCCCTTCCTCGTTGCATACATCCATTATGTCTTTGAGCACATTTCCTTCCTTTAACACCTCTATTACCTATTTTTATGCATTCATTTATTGTTTAGGAATTTTTCCTTTCTTGCGTGATTGTATTTTCTCTGTGTTTTTTCCTTCCTTACACACTTTTCCCCCTATTTATGCACCTCTTCTTCACTATGGGCCTATGTTCATAGAAACTAATGTTGTGAATCATATCATTAGATTTATGGGCTCCATGTGTAAAAAACTAATCTAAATTTGGATAATAAATGTCAATCAAAATGAGCTAACTAATCCAATATTCTCAATAAGATGTGATATGCCACTTATTACAATCCTTAGTAATTTTTTCCCATGAATTCATAGCTAAGAAACCTTTTAAGATGATTACATATTTATATACAAAGACAAAACCTATGTAGAGACCTTAGATTATAAGACATCTATATATTCATATTTTTGAAAGTTATAGTTTTTTTAAGGGTGATGAAACTGTCAATTCTTATAGATGTCCACCACAAAGCCACCAATTAACGAGGGAAATAGCTTCACTTTGCATTATGTAGTGATTATACTTATAGACAAGATACATGTAGAGTACAAGTGTTGTTAATGTTCTCTCTTTTATTTTTGGGTTTTTTTTCTTCATTTGCTTCTCTCCTTGGGAAAAATATGTATGTGTTTATGGTGAAGAAAATGCAATCAGTGAGTATCTCAATGATGGTTTGAGTTATCATTGATTCAATTATGTTTTCATTGATGTTCTCTTAGTATATTGTCTTAGTTTTTAGTTTTTGAGATCTTAGTTTTGTGTAATGGATTGTCTAAAACTGATTGGCAAAGCAACATATGAGTTTTTGGCATGTTTTACTATAACAAAAATATATGAAGGTCTCATAAATCAAGTTCCCTTATTCCTAAATAAGAGATATTGGCAAGAGGAGGAAATCCCCCTATCTAGAGTTCTTCAAAGTTGGTTTACCCAAATTAATTATGTCATTTCCTTATTTTTTTTATTTTTCTCTTTTAGTAGACTTATTTTCTAAGCATTTCATTTTCAGTTTTCCTTTATGATTTTAACAATCTACATTAAGTTTAAAGAACCATGAATGTTTGTTCAAGATTATAAATAATGGAAAAAAATATATGTATAAAAATCAATGGTTTATGATAGTGAAAAAAAATGTGTTAATAAGTAAGCTATGAAAAATTCATGCCAATTACATATTATATTTATAATAGAGCTGGTTATTATTCTATTATGTATGGTTTGTATATAGTAGCCAATATGTATATTTATGCCCATCACCAGATCCATGATCAATTGTGGAAAAGGTATCCTATTTCCTTTGTAATAAGATATATCCACAAAAAGGTGGAATGAATAAGTGAGAAGCACAGTTCACAGAGATAAAGAATCACCTCAAATTAAAGAATAAACATTTTAAAAAATGGAATAAAATGTTTCCAACATCTCTCTATCAAAGGGGAAGATTATTAAATTGGAGTCGACTATGGAGGTTCTCATAAAAAAGATGGATGTTTCTAAGGAGACTCCAAAATCAAGTGAAATTTGAATAAGAAGGATGAGTCCCATACAAATCAAGTTCCACTTCCATTCAATGTTGTTAGGCTAAAATTGAAATTCCACCATATGAAATCAAGCGAAATATAGAGAATTGTGATCATTACTTTCCTCAACTAGAGTTATATTTAGGTTTGCATCATATTAATGAAATTCAAAAAATCTCTTTCATAAGGTTAAATTCAACTAATCACACTATAAAATTTTTTGAAAGTTATTTTGATTCTTTGGTTATTAACAAAATGGTTCCAATTAATAAATGAGATGGGTTTATAAATGTTGATAAAAATAAAAATAAGAAATTAACCTATTTTTTAAAAGAAAGAGAGGTCCATGTATTGGAAATGTCTTCAAAAAACATAATGTGTGTGTATTATTATACAAGAATTTTTTTGCCAAGAGGAAAACCAAATAATAAAATATTTAGTACATTATGATAGGATAATGATCTCTATAGGAAGGATACATATCCATGTATGGAGACATGTACTCTTGTCCAAGACTAAATATGTGGATGAGGCTTGTTATTAAGCTCAATATCTTGAGATGGAAAAAATAAAGTGTATATGCACCTTTATGAATACAACAAAATAAAAAGATGGATCCAAATCAAAAGATAAAGGTCAATGGAAATGTAAACATAATTATAGTCTTAATATTTTTTTTCAAAGTGATACTAAAACATATTTTAGGCATTATGATATTAATGGTCACATATATGATACTTGTTGGAGTTTATATCTATAAATGCATCCTTTAAACATAAAATAAGAAAGAGGATATTAATATTTATTTCAAGCGAAATAAATTGGGTGACACTTTGATGTGGATTAGAGGATGTTTAATATTTATATTTTTTTTTAAAAGTATGTTCTAGGTAGAAATAGTACTCAGGATAAATCTAAACTCACCAAAAAATATATATAAAAGATCATATTAAAAGAAAGAATTTGAAGGCTATTTATTATTCTTGGTCTAAATAAAATTTGATTAGAAAAGAATTAGTATAAAAATTTGGATTGTGACCATACAATCATCCTATTTTTCACCTTTGTCCAATCTATCAATAATCTTTTATCTATATTTCTAAGTAAATTTTTGTCTTAAATCATGAATATGAATGTGTATATGTGTGTTGTAGGTAAAAATAAAGGGTTGTGAAAGAAATTTTCAAAAGTGTGATTTTCATAGAGTGTGGTGTCTTACTCACCATTAAGAAGGATCTCCTATATGTTCATTTTTATTTGAAGTTACAAATGAAAAACATGTATACTTCAATAAAGATGATATGGTGCATTGATTTGGATTTTGATGTTATAAAAAATATTGTGTTTTCTTTTTAATTATTAGTACCAAAGGTAGACTATTGCATCCATTTACCTTTAACCTAGAATTAATCTCTCTCTTATTAACTAATCACATTACATTGTTTTATGAGTTGATGATTTTATAAAATTATTTCAAAGTAAAATATGAAGTTTTTTAATTGATTACATAAAATAATGTTATTCAATGTAAGATGATTGGTCCAAAAATGTTTACGCTATTGTCTGCTTCACTTTAATCGAAGCGCTACATATATTTCCCTCCATCAACATTAAAAACTGTGTTGATTGCATTGCGTTTGGTTATTATATGGGGTGGATGGTTGCACTTCCATTTTAGGAATGGATGAACATAAGTATGCCATAAGGATTTATTGTGTAGTTTTTGTAAACATTTCTTTAATCTATTAATTACTTTTTTTACCATTATTATTATTCAATGTTTTATCTTAACACCAAAAGAAATGGATTTTGGTGGTCCTTTTAATTATAGATGATCTTAAGAAAGTCTTGCTCCTTTAAAACCCTAGAGGTAAATTATTATGTATTGGATGGGACATAAATAATTGGGGAGTATCCCTTCCTCAAATATGTTAAGAAACAAAAAATGAGACACTTCAAAAAAAATTAAAAAAAAAAATCCCTTTTTCACTTACTATTGTTATTTTGAATGTCTCTATTATTTTTTGTTGTCTTTTCCCTTCCCTACCATTGCCACATGATTTCAATGTGGTTTACATCACTATTAAGGAGGCTATGTTTGTAAAGCCTTAAAAATTGCAAATTTTAAGATAGTTGGTAAGGCCATTATTTTTATTTTTCTTTTTGCATTTTTACTTGTCCATGTTATATTAGGGTTTTATTTTCAATTTTATGTTCTTATTTTATTTTTCCTGAATCCCCACACACCAAAACTTAGAAATGGGAAATATGTGATAAATTTTTGTCCTTTAAAGAGAATGAACTTTGAAGAGGGGTGTGTGGCATAAAGTATCTAAGTGGTAGTGAATGATATGTTTATGTCCTTACTTAGGCTATGAACCTTGTCATGATTGAGACAATTTAATGCTACATCATTATGATTATAATCATATTTATAAAAATAATTGTGGCTAATTTTTGTTCATTTTTAATTAAAAATACTTATTACAAAATTATTAAACCTTAAGATAATGGTAAATTTATTTTTGAATTAGGTTTTTTTTAGATTTTATGAGATAAAAATGTTTTTTATTTTATAGTGTTGTGATTATCTTCTCTTAGATTGATCACACAAGAATTTCAATGACAATGACTGTACTTATATTCATAAATATGCAAGAAGATGTACAATAATTGACTTGATTACCAAATTTTTGCCCTTGCTTACCAATTATTTCCTTTATTATAATACCCCAGTCAAGAGTAATATAAATAAGGAGTATGGGGAGTTAACTTAATAACACACTTTCACACTTATGGTGAATGTTTTAGTAGGTCAATAAGTCCCTCAATAGGTCCCTACAACATTGACCATGCTATCACTAGGGGGAGTTAACATATAATATCACACTCGTGAATGGAATGTCAAGTGCAACCGATAATGCATCCAAGTGATAAATTAGTGATGGAGTGATGATGGACAAATTACACTCAAGATGGGATGTCAAACAAAACAAAAATGCATCCAAGTGTGAGCAATAGGTGCACAATGTATAATGCATAAATAGTAAATCCCATAGCATAGGTAACCCCCATGAATATGGCACTTTATAACTTCAATGAGTTTTTAAAAAGAAAATTATACCAATGGAAAGATGACAAAAAAACAAGTACTTTTTTAAAAAGTGGCCCTCAATTTTGAGTTATCAATCAAAATTTATATAAAAGTACTTTTTCCATCATTAATGGCATATTTATTTAAATTTTACTTATTAGTTTAAACAATATTTCCAAACAAAGGGTAAGGTAGCCTTCCAACAACTCATTTAAATTGAAAAAAAGAACCTAACCTCTTCAAGACAACAAAAGACAAAAATATCCCTACCCATACACTTCTACATGCACTTCTCTAGAAAACACTTATTGAAAGTGTTTTATTTGTTAATAAATAAAGCTATTTTAAATAAAATTTAAAAAAGTCATAATTTTTAATATTTTCAAAAATGATAAACAACTATTTTAAAATGCTAAAAATAGCATATTTTACAAAAATATTTTTGGGAAAAATTTTAATGCTTTTATCTTTTATCAAGGGAGATATGAAGAAGCCTTTTATGGCACCACCATTATGCATGTAAAAAATGTTTTTAATAGGTAGTGAAGGTCTATAGATACCTTTGGATAGGTTGTTGAAGGATCAAAACACCTTTTCATGTTGTGGTTGTTTAGATCATGGCTTTAGATATGCAATCATCATGCTCGTTACAAGGACCTACAACACTTAACACAACCTCACTAATCCTCCCACGGTCCCTAAATTCCCTACTAGACTAAAACAATGATCGAGACATCATACATAGGAGTAGGCTATGTGAAGGAGGACCGCAATAGGTTTGATAAAAGAACTTAGATCCTAGTTGGATGGGCTGAGACCAACATGCATAGGCCATAGAGTTCTTCATGGATGATTAGGATGGCATGGGTGTTAGAGTATGTATTTCAAGTGTATTTCTCACATTTTTTACTATTTTAGAAAATTAGTTTTTCTTTTAGCAATTTTTTCATATGTGAGGGTTTGTCCCCCATTGGTCAGTTTAGCTAATTTAGTATTTCAGCTTTTCTATATAATCAAGTGCTTTCCTTTGTAATATCATGCTTAATCTATAAATAATATATGATATAAAATATTTTTTCATGCCATATCTACAACTTATTTTATGATTTTTTGTTGCCAACACTTTGGATTCTTAGGTTGGAATGTCTTTACCATTCCTAACAGTGGGAAAGTGAGTTATCAAATATGAACCCATAATATGAGCTATCTGACATCGATCCAAATCTTGGCGACCTCTTCAATTTGATCTACCATTATTCAAAAAGGCTAGCCTTCACACAAAAGACAATTTTTTTTCACTTTTATCTCTAATCTTTTGCATATTTGCATGATCCTATCCTATGCCATCCAAGAAGGCCATTTGCCTTGTTCTACTTAGACACAATGTTAGATTAATTGGGATAAATAATGCTAGATTAATTAGGACCCATATATAACATAAACATGTTCCTTCTACTTCATCTAGAATGGAAACAATTAATGTTTCTTCTTATTTTGACTATGAAATTATTCATGAATATGTGAAAACATATGATTATGTTGACATGCCTCCATTATAATATGAAAATCAAGATAATTTCAATGAAAATAATAATCTCTATAACTATGAAGGGTAGATAGATTGGATCCTAATGAACATAATGGGATAGATCATGATAAATTTAAAGACATGTCCTATTATTAAGGACTCTTTTGATATCCTAAAGATGTGGGAAGAATCATCCAATTGATCCTAACATCTAAGGTCATACACCAATATAATCTTACTACATCTTAGGCACCAAAACAAGAAGCCTTTACTATTATCAACCAATCATTTTGAGCTAGGACTTACAATTTAGGTATCTAGACCTATATTATTAGAAATTATCATTTTCAACGAGAAAGCCCATTTATATTTTCATTGAATTGTTTACACTTATAATCATCATATGAACATATATATATATGTTCATATGATGATTATAAGTGTAAACAATTCAATGAAAATATAAATGGGCTTTCTCATTGAAAATGATAATTTCTAATTTTATATATATATATATATATATATATATATATATATATATATATATATATATAGACACACACACACATCCACTTCTTCCTACGTGTCAATTAGTGTGGTCATGTCACATTTGAGATAATCATTGCTCAAAAAATTATAAAAACAGAGATTTTAAAATTTTAATTTAGCAATTTGAAAAATAAATATCTTATTCAATTGTTAGGAGATTATCCCAATTCCAACTTTACACAATTGCCTTCCAAACTACACTCATCTGCAAGAAAAACACACACACACACACAAACAAATGCACTCACCATGAGTAACAATCAACTATGAAATCTTTGAATACCCTCATTGGAGTATAATATTTGGAAGCTACACTTTCATAACCTTCTTCCAAATGTTAGGAAACAATTGTAAACAATCTAATATGTCTACTTTACATGACATAGAGCGCAAGTAATTGAAGAATCAAATTTAAAATTTAGGGTAGAGGAACCCATTAATTAAATTAAATTTGAGACCAAAAAATATCAATAATAAACTACATATACTAAGAAATTATGACAACTCTAGATATTGAATAAAATAAGACAATCCACAATTACAGTGACTACACCAAAATGTGAATATTTTAGTTGTTTTTCTTTTCTCTTTGTTTCCAAATCCTTATAGACAACTCATTTTATTATTTTCACATGAAATATAAATTAAAAATACATGCAATCCTACCAAAATTACATTACTAATTGCAACTACTATTTTTTATTTATATTAATATCTCTAACATTAACTATTGAGGCTAAATTTAAACATTGACATCTAAATCACCCATAAATTCATGAACATAAACATCTCAACCTAAAATTTGATGCACAATAAATGTTATGTTGTTTCACTAATGTTAGTTGGTGACATCATCCTTTGCCTTAATTAATTCTCAACCTTCTAGTTTTAGAGATACTATAAAACCTTGTTTTGCTAAATTTCAATAGTTCGGCATCACTTATTTCCATGAATTATATGCATTAGGTAGGCCCACCAATTTAACCATATATAGGATGTATGTCTGGGATCTTTTGAAACAAATTTGGGTGTCTAAAACTCTCTCATTTTACCTATTATTTTTCTCAAGGAAATGTTTGGTCGACTATTTGAACTCCTAAGACTTTAGCTCATAATTCAACTTTAATTCATGTGGTTAAAGGTCAAACACATTTAAAATGAGATTAATGTCTAAATATTTAGGGAGATCAATTGAGTAAAAAAATTATCATTTATCCTTTTTAAGATACATCTCTTTCCTCAAGTCTACCATAGCTTGTTCTTTGATATGTAGACTAGGTAGATATTTGACACCAAGCTCCACCAACCTGAATCATTTACTTAAAAATAGTTTGTCCCTAATTTTTATGTAGTGTAAAAACCACAAAAATGCTATAAAAACACATGCTCTATCATTTTTACAGTCATCTTGAGCCTAAAAATATTTATATAACCCTTCAAATGTAATTCTCAAATGCTGCATATATTTCATATTACCCTTCACATTCTAGACATGTTACTAATCTATATATGACTATAATTAAATGTATTGCATAGAAGTGGAAAATGAATGTGAAGTTTATAAAACTTTAATAACAAGGACTATTCTTACGATGAATGATTATTGAGCTCTCTTAAGTGTTGGATGTGTTAGAATAGTTTCAAGGTATAGAAAACATGAATGAGAGATACATAAGACATACAATGGAGATACTTAATATGAGGAAACTCTAACAAGAGTGAATCCATGAATCTTTATTTCCACTATGTTTTGAAATTTACAAACTTTTCATTCTTGGGATTACTAGGATAGCAACCTCAAAAACATCCTTCTCTCATAATGATCTCTTCACTCTTTAGGGTATAACTTTCTCTTTTAGAAATAAATACTACTAAAGTCAACATTATCAAATGTATAGTCTTAACTCAAATCTTATTTTCCCTTGATCTCCTTTTCTACACTTTAAAGAGATCCAACTCACTCGTTGTGTTTCCTCTCCAATAAATTCACATTTCTGACCAATTTTGATTTTGGTTACTTAGTGAAAAATGAATGTCCCTTAATAAATACATAAATGAATGAGAATTGAATGAATTTTATTAACTTCTAATGTTTTTCATGTATGGAAATTAATATCGTTACATAAGGAAAAATAGTTGTGATGGTTTCAAAACCACTACTCAATTTTTAAAATCCATCTTGAAATTTGAAAATTTTGAATTTAAGGTTAAGAAACTACTATTTTGGTTTTGAATCTAATACTTTCCTAAACTATTAGTTTTACAAACATGTAAAGTCATCTAACTTTCAGAAGCCATAACATTTGCATACTAACTTGAAATCAAGTGCCATTTTTCTATAAATTGCATACATTTTTGAGAGGAATCCAAATATAATTTTGATGTCAACCATTTGTTTTTAAAGTCATTAGTAAAATAAATGGCTCTATTTTAGGACATTATTTTCTTAAATACCCATATTTGATATCTGATTATCTTAATGACTAGATTTCATGATCTTCTTTATCCAAATTTATGATCATATGCCCTAAATTAAGGATTTTTGTTCCACAATATGTATTTAAAAAACAAAATGTGGAGTTTCAATCTATCCTCTCAATTGAGATACCAATTTTATAATCTTCTTTGATTTTACCTTGTTCTTATCTCTTAAAGAGTGACCTCCTAGCTGTGATATTTACAAACAAAGGTTGAAAAATAATCCATGGCTCATTATAATCTCTTAAAAACTGCATTATTTCATTATTCACTTTATGGGTCATTTTATTGGCTATTTATATTAGCCTTTTGATTCAATACACATGTTTATAGGCTAGGTTCAAGCTATTCGTGAGGAGATGTTTATACAACATCCTCATTGTTGATCAAAATTATTTTATCAATTGAAGAAAGATATTGCATTTTATAAATAGTGTTACTCAAAATCATAATGTTTACAAATTACCTTTATCTTGGGTATTGCAATTAAGTAATGCAACATACATTGATTGACACATAAAATTCCATTTACCAAGTTTACCATATCTTATAGTTTTGGAAGTTTGCATTTAAAAAAAAATCATATATTAAATGAAACATATTAAATAAAGTAATGTGGATTTAAATACATGAATCTATCCTAGTCAAAATTATTATTATGGAGTACTACCCATAATGGACACATTTCTCACCCTATACTAATGATATGATCTCATAACACTTCTTCTCCCTCCATGGAACAACCCTTGATATCATGATCATACAAAACTATAACAAACAAAATTCCATAATAAATACTATGATACCAAAACTTATTTTAGAGAACCTGTTGCAATATTATTCAATTTCCATAAAATAATTCAAAAACAAGATACAAATGTGGTGTAGTTGTTTAAGATTATAATGGTCAGGTGCAGGTTGGGCAAGCAATTGTGAATATTTAGGTTGAAGTGGGGTTTGATTTGGAATTAATTCATATTATTACACATTTGGTTGTGGAAGTTGTTTAAAGGTTATGTTTTAGTTATGCCAAGTATGACTTCCCCTCCATTGTTGTTTTCATTAGCTAAGAGGTTGGTACCACTGAATTTTTTTTGTGGTGGCCATGGATAAGTTTGGAATTTATGTCAATTAGGTTTGGGTTGAGGATTCTAAATTTTTTTATTTTATTTATTTATTTATTTATTTTGACAAGAATGGTTAAGCCTAATATTTATATTCATACCAATTATTAGAATAAAAAAATTGAGGATTAAAATATGAAGATCTAGATGGCATACTTATATTGGGTGGTCTTTGTGATGATGTTTTCCATTGGGATATGTAAAATATATCCTATAAATATCCTTATATGGCATGAATATCTAATAAAATATGATATTTATTTGTTATTTTGGCCTCTTTGACATAGGTAACATGTCATTTATAGTCTTAGCTTTTTCCTCTGATAGTATAGATAGTATTCAATTAAAAATTTCTCTATTTATTCTTTTTTAATTATTGTATGGAGTGTATCGAACTATGTTTCCAAGTGACTTACTTATGATTTCATCTTTCATATCTCACATTAGATTGCTTACTTCAATTTGAGAGACCCCATTAGAATATTTAGAAGAAGAAGTAGACAATGTTCTACTATTATGATTATTTACCATGGAAATTGAGTTATCTATACATATGAGGGTAATTTCATCAAGTGTTAGTTGAGATACAACTCTAATACTCATTAGGTCTAATACTTCTAAGCATTCATCTGTCACTTCTTTCAAAAAGAATAACTTAATGTAGTTTGGATCAAAATAGTTATGTTTAGACTTTTGGATACTAAATGTGAACCACTCCATATAATCCTAAAATGGTTCTTCCTATTTCTATATTATTTTGAAGATATAATATCATCTTGAGTTGCTCCCTCAATAATAATCTAGGTATTTAGAGAGAAATTTCTCATTCATTTACCACCAATTGGTAATTGAATCCTTACCTATCCCCATAAACATATAAGGGTTGCATATTTTAAAGTGGCTAGGAGGAGTTTTATATTCTAAACATCCATATTATAATCATAGATTTGGAAAAGAACATAAAACTAAAATAATAATGTATTTATATCCTCATTCAATGTATTTACAAAATTAGGAAGGGCTAAGGGTTGGATATTATTCATAGGTGTTTCTCTTATAAGATTATTAATATGGAATTCAAAGGTTGAGGATTCATTGGTAGTGTTTTCTCCTTGGGCATCCTCCATGATATTTTGAACAATTTGGAGACTAGAGGTATGTATGACTCAAAATTTATATTCTCTATTCATTTATTTATCAAAAGGTGAGTAATGAAATATGATTTTAGTTGAATCTAATGAAAATATGAATCTTTTGATTGGGGATGATAGTGTATGACATGGAAATTATTTTGGGATTTCAATGTATATTTCTTATTTTTGGACAGGCTCAACTATCTCAACTTGTGTTTTGACTGTAAATTAAAAATTATTTATAGGAGAAAATAACACTTTATATGTTGTCCTTGAAATGAATTTGGGTGAGGATAGGGAATGCAAAATACTATATTCTTGAGTAGGCACTCTCTGGAATTATAGATGAATGTGTTTTTCAATAATATGGTACTCCTTTGGATCTGATATCTTTTATTAAATTACTAATTTAGCCAATAATGTCTTAGTTATTCATTCATCTACTTTAATTGACATGAATGAACCAATTTTTATTGTCAAGTTCTAAATTTTAATCCCTATAGATGGTTCTTCAATTGTTACACACAACTTTCTAGTTGTTACATGTAGTACATTAGTTTTTACATGCATTATTTCTCAAGTTTTAGAGGGTTCCCTAGCTTATTTATCTAACAAATAGCTTAATTTTATTAGCAATCATGTTCCCGAATGGTCACATGCACATTGGGTACACACACTTCCTTCCATTTTGTCTTTATACCTTATCATGCATAGGGTTAGTTTTGATAAGAGTTCTTATGTGTTTTATTAGTCCAAGATTACCAAGGTTTATATTTATGCTAAAAATAATAAATGCAAACCTGAAAGGATTTAATTTATCTATAAAGTGTGATTTTTTATACTAAAAAAAAGGAATTTATGTTATAAATTAATACATTTATTCTAGAAAGTAGTAAAATTTTCCCAACCTTTTGGAATTTCTAATACTTGACACCTCCACAATAGTGGTACCAAAAAAAGCCATAAATAACTCCCCAATTAAACGTAACATAATATAATCATTATGTACAACTTGGCAACTCTATTCTATAGGGGAAACCACTTGGTTTATCAATTAAGCTAGTATAATTAATTATCAACCCATGATATGTATGCATTTTTAAGGTCTCAAAAATATGTAAGCACACTAAACTCTCTTATATAGATTAACACACTATAGGTCATGTATAGGTAAACACTCTTAAAATTAAAGCAAATACTTCACTTTGTATAAATGTAAATTATATAATGAAATACTTGTGTTTAAAGGTAAACTCACTTGTTGGAATGGAAACACACTTTCTTGGAATGTAAATGAGAAATGTTGATTTGTTAATTTTTATAATCTTCCCACACTTTAAGAAAAAATAATTCAATAATAATTTATACATAATATAGATAACTTAAACCTGAAGTATATAAACTTAAGATTTGCACAATATAGGACTAACTCAAAAAATAGTTACAAATAATTGAATATGAATATTTACCTTAATAGATGGGATTGTCACAATAATTATTCATGATGGGGCCCTCCTAAATTAGACTTGATCTTCATATCCCATCCTCGACTAGAAAATATTTACTTCAAATCAGCTCAATTTCATAATAATTTTGTAGCAATGCATACATTTTTATAGGTGGATTACAATAAATAATTACAAGACTTTCTCTCAATTCTCAATTGTTATTCTAAAGCTATTAGTCTCTCCTAACTAAGCACTAACAATTCATTCTTAAGTAGGGGGTAAATTCTTATTCTTATTTCTCAAACTAAATAGGTTGATGAGACATAAACTAATCAATCATTTCATATAGAGAACAAAATATAAACAAACTAAAAATCATGGTTTAATAGGGACGAAACATGTTGAAACATATTAGAAGCAATTTCCTTCCTTCTCTTAAATTATATGAATTGTTACAATATTAACCTTGAAAGTGATCACCTAGAAGTAATTCATAAAACATGTCAGTCTTTAGAAATGTTCATATAGCTCACTGATATAAGTGGCAGTTAAGTGTTACAAGTGCATCAATAATTGCTATAGGTTCAATCCAAAAACTAAAAAGTTGAAATGGGTGTGTTAGTGCCCAAACTTTCACTAAGACATTTGAGGCTTTTTTCAATAAGTATGCCCCTGAAAAGTCTAAATTTTGCCTCCTATACATAAATGTGTACCTGGGTTACAAAACTCTACTTTCATAGTCAAGTTATAAAATATCACTCTTGGATTTTGAAAACCTTGTGCAATCTTGGTTCTAGCTAAAATTTAATGTTTTTATGTTTTAATGACATTATAGGGTCCATGGTAAAAATGTCAAGATAGGAAGATAAAATAATGCTATGTATGATGTTTTCCATTTTTGGAAAGCATATGTAAAGAAACATTTTTAAGGTTAAATGTAAGTTTTAAATATTTCAAATTCAAAATGAGACATAAAATTCCATGGGACTTTTGGCTGGGGAAAACAACTTGCAAAAATCAAGTATCAAAAGTGCAAGTTGTAAATTGTGGTCCATTCTCCCAATCCCTTCAGTCAACATGGAGGAGAAATACCATGCAAAATTAACTTTTCAATTTGCATGTTAAAAATTGTATATTAATCCCCAAACATGTAACATGTATTTGGTAGAGAAGCAACATGCCAAAAATATTTAGTAAAAGTGTAATTTGCAAATTGCATATTGAGCCCTGAATCTTACTAGTTAACTTAGCATAGAAAAAGTCAACATGAGGGGATTCAAAGCATAAATTTGAATACCAAATGAAACATTGTCTTTTTTTTATATATCTCATCATTAACTTTAGAGAATTATGATTTTAATATGTATCACCTTCAGTTTTTTATATGTTATATTCTAAAATTTTGCTTCTACTCATGATTCCAATATTGTATTTAGTTTTAAAGAAAGATCAGTGCCCATTTTTAAGTTCCTTTGGATTTGAGTGTTCTCTTGTTTTTAAAGGTGTAAGGTTTGATATCATCCTTCAAATTTGACTAATAAAAGTAGCTTTCCTCACCCTTAAGTGTTCATCAAAGAAGGAGACAAGTTTGGTGGCCAATTGAAGGACAAAGTTCTACTATAAAGGAATGTCTAAACTATCAAGATTATGGTACACCTGAACTTTTATTTATTAAACTTCCTTTAATTAAAGATTATAATAGTTATCATAATCACTCATATCCTTATAGTCTAATTTATTACCCAACACCTTCTCAACCAACTAAATCTCCTCCTAGGATTGATTCCCCATGTCCACTTAACTCACCCCCTCATAGTCCTCTATCATTTGATCTTGAACCCACCATTGAACTAGTCATGAGGCATATAGATCAAGATGAGAATGAACATCCTAAATTTAGGATTCCCATATTTATACTAATTATTTTTGATGAAATGGAGGGTTAACCCAAATAAGGCCCAAATGAAGTATGTAACTGCCTCCCTAAGTTTCAAGGGAGCAATGTAGTGACTAATGAGCAACATTTGAGGGATTTTCACATTATCATTGAAGATTATGAGGTTAAGCATGAGTATTTTAGCATTAATATATTTTTTCACCTATTGTAATAATATACTCATTAATGGATCAACTCCCTTATCCATTGATGCATAAATTCATGGGATGAAATGAATAATGTTTTTAAAATCTAGTATGGTGATATAGTTGATCCTAGGTTCCTTTTTGATGAGTTTAAAAACATAAATAAGAACCCTAATAAATTTGTGTATGACTTCAATATGAGGCTTAATAAGACTATGATAAGTCTACCTAAAATATCAAATATAGTGATACAACTTACTTGATTATATACTATGATGCATTTGACAAGAAAGCAACCTTTTACTTGAGGGAAAAGGCTCCTAAAAACTTGAGTTTGGAAATCATTATGGCCATCCAAATTGAAATTAACATAAAGGTCATGGGTAAACCTTTCAATAGGTGGGCTGATGTGAAATTGGTTAATCCTAAAAATACTTACTTCACTAAGATAACCAACCATGAGGAGACCATGAAGACATTGGCAACTGATGTCAAGGAAATGTCATACAAGTTGGCTAGATCTAAGAACAAGATCACTCATGGATCAACAAGTCAAGAAAGAAATCAGAATTAGAATCAAGCACAAGGGATACATTCTTTACACATTAGAGATAATGATAGAGGAAAAGCCCTTCTCAAAATGATAGAAATTAGGATAGAGGAGTTGGAAAGAAAGTTTTTGATCCATTAAATCCCAAGGTGAATGTTTTAGATTGTGGATTTGATATTGATTGGTGTGGTATGTGCTTCTTCTCTCATACTCCTTGTGATACTCCTGAATAAATTCATGAAGATGAAAATGAATCTAAGTCTACATCTAAAGATGATGAGATATTGATGTTTTATTGTCAAAGCTCTTAAAGTAGATTCTCTGCCTCCATAAAATTGTTGAGTGATACTATTGTTGATCAGTTTTGGAGTGCAGTCAAAAAGGTTTGTGTCCCAACTTTTGAGTTTGTTTGTGATGTTAACATGACATAGGTATATAAATTACCCAATCATGATTTTGATTTTCTAAAATCCATGATGATTAATAAATATGATGGGGGAATTCCTTTAGTTGAGGATAGGCAATTGATAATTAATGTAGTAGTTTCCCAAGAGAAAGAGTAAAGTCTAAGAAGTAGGCAACAAGGTGTTTCTTCTCAAGAGACTACACCTATAAATCTAATGGTAGGGGATGCAAGTAAGGAAGTTAAGAAAATTAAAGATGTTCTTATCTCTTATAAATTAGCACCTACTTCTTAGGTTATCAAATAAAGTGGTGCTATAGCTAAGAATAGGGAACCCATCTTATATAGTATTCCTAAGGGTACAAATGATGTTAGAAGAAACCCACCCTTGAAAACTATTATTAGGATTGTTAATTCATCCTAGCCTATTCCACCTATGTCTTTGAATGATTATATTCTAGTTAAAGGTGTTTTCACACTTCCTCCAAATACTCCTCTTCATCATTATAGTGTGTGTGATATGGCCCCAGTATTGAGTCAATTAAAGATCATTGTCCCACTTGTTGATTTATTATGAGTACCTAAACATATGAATAGGGCATTTGAGTATTTGGAATTTAATGGGATTATAACTTCAAATGTAATGACTTCACCCCAAACACTCCAAGATGATGATAAAGAATTAGATGAGGTTGTATAACCATCACCAGAGGTTTACTTGGGGACTACATTGATAAAGAGTCAGTTGGATTTTGATCCAATTTACACAACCATCTTAATCAATGGTTTAATTATTCATAATTACATGTTTGATTCTAGAGCCTCTTATAATGTGATGTCCTTGGGTGTTTTTAATTAGCTTGGTTTAAAAATAACATCAAATTTTGTCAAATGTTATGCCATAGACTCACGAGAGGTACCAATTGTTGGACAATTCAAAGGATTAGTGGTACAATTGGTAGTTCATCTAGGTAAGTTCTTGAATATATACATGGTAGATGTGGACTATCTGCATAAGTGGGGAATGTTGCTATAATGAAAATGGGTTACTAGCATGGGTGCTAGTATGTAGATGGATCTATCTTATGCCACCATTACTTTGGAGGGTAAGATGGTCAAATTTCATGGAGAGAACAAGATGCTTCATGTACATAAATTTTCATAAAGATCTATAAATTAGGTGTTGTACACAAATGTGGAGTTAGGTAGTTTCATTGGGAATGTGGATGTTGTTGAATAGCCAATTTTTCTTGATGATGGGTTTTACAATGAAGGTGATGTTTGGAAAATGTATTTTAATGGGGCTTCATCCAATCTTATAAATAGAGTTGGGTTTGTATTTTATACCTTTAATGGGAAATATTTCCATTTGTATATCAAGTTGTCCTTTGAGTGCACGAATAATACTGTTGAGTATGAGACACTCTTGCTTGTTTCAAAAATTACCTATGACCATGGAATTACAAGTCTGATTGTAAAGGTTGATTTGGATCTAGTGGTTAAGCAAGTCATAAATTATGATGCCACCAAAAATAAAATTTTGAAACAATATAGGAATACTATATGGGATTTTCTAGAATTCTTTGATGCTTTAAATATTTGTTATCATGATAGAAGTTTCAAATATGAAGTTGAAAGACTTGTAGGGTTAGGTGCTCACTTTGAAATTGAAAATATGAAACCTCACTATCAATATCAAGTGGAATTACTTTTTATACCCTCAATCCCAGATAATATTCATCATTGGTAAGCTTTTGAATATGATGAATAAATTAGAAGGTTTCTTAATTATAAAGCTAAATATCAAGATCCGCTGATAATTTTGGAATCCATGGTTTAGGCTTATGATGTGAAGGAAACCTTGCTTGAAAAATATATAATTCACTTGAAGATAAACACTCTCCTTAGGGGATTGGTGAGTTTAGAATCTTATTTTGATGGAGTAGACTAAATTAAAACTCAAGACTTATTTATATCAAAAGATGTAACTAAATGTAAATTGGGCTCTCATGAAAATCCTATGAAATTTTGGTTGGGTACTCATGTAAGTATAGAAAAAAAGTAAGCTTATAGGAAACTAACGAAGAAGTATCAGGACTATGTAGCTTGGTTTTATTATGAATTGAAAGAATATAGGAAATATTTATTTCATCATGTTATCCCATTGCATCCTAATAGCAAGCCTTTCAGGAAAAAAAAGGACCTATCAACCCCATCTTGGCCACCAAGATGTTAGATGAGTTAAATAAGATAAGGGATGGTGGAATTATTCAACCTATCAAGTACTCATCCTAGGTGGAAAAATTAGTCCATATGAGAAATAAAAATGGTGGCATCCACTTATACATAGATTTATGAAAATTAAATAAAGTTTCTTTGAAGGACAATTACCCCTACCTAATATGGATAACTTACTACAAAGTATTATAGGATCAGAGACATTATCCATATTAGATAGTTTTTTAGGGTATAACCAAGTTGTGGTGAAAGAATCAGAGACCTAAGACATCAATTACAATGCCTTGGGGCACATATGTTTATATGAGGATGCCTTTTGGATTTATGAATGTCGATGAGATGCTTCAATGAGCTATAAATGTTACATTTTTAGGGGTATTTAGAAAGTTTATATATGTGTAACAAAATGGAATTACCATGAACTCTAAGAATAGAAAAGAACATTTAGATCATCTAGAGAAAGTGTTCATTATATGAAGGGATTTTGACATTTCTATTAATCTTAAGAAGTGTCACTTTAGATTATAAAAATCTAAGTTTTTGGGACATATAGTGTCTAAGGATGGTGTCATGATTGATCCTAAAAGAGTGGAAGCCATTGACAAAGTGCCTATTCTATAGTCAAAAAAATGAATTCAATCTTTCTTTAGACAAATTAACTTTGTCAGAAGGTTTGTGTCCAACTTCATAGAGATCACTCTACCTATTACTTCTATGTTGAAGATGAACTAAAACATAAAGTGGGAGGAGAAGGATTTGTAATCATTCAATGATATTAAATGAATCTTAAAGTATGCCCCTATCTTGGTTAGTCCTGATTACACTAAGGAATTTGAAATATTTTCTTTTGCATCCCATAGTAATCTAGTTTTTATATTTCAAAAGAATGATGATGGTCACAAACAACCCATGGCTTTCTTTAGTAAATTTATGTAAAGATCTAAACTAAACTATACCATTAAAGAAAACCAAGTTTTCACTCTTTTGAAGTTTGTCAAGATGTCCAAACCTTATATTCTAAGTTTGAAGATTGTTGGATATTTCTCAAATACAATGGTGAAGGACATCTTGACTCAAATTGAAACATCAAGCAAGAGATGCAGATGGGTCAACAAGTTGTAAGAATATGATAGTGATATCTAGAACACCAAGCTAGTGAGATGGATGGATCTAACCAAGCTCATGACTGAGACTAATTTGTAAGTTGTTGAGGTAAACATTGTTGTTATTAATGTTGATGATCCTTTTAGTTAAAATAACATATCTCCATGATATAAGGACATTGTTTACTACTTGCAAAATCTAAATTATCCCCATGACTTGGATAAGAATCAAAGGATAACTCTTAAACTTGTTTCCTAAAAATACCTATTGATTTAAAGTTAATAGGCATGGAATAATCTAGATGGGGTTCTCTTCAGATGCCTGGTAGAAGAAGAAATTGATGATTTTATTTAACACTTCCATAGTGGAGTATGTGGTGGTGACATTGCACCTAAAGTCACAACTCATAAGATTCTAAGAGCTAATTATTGTTGTTTGTCACTACCCAAGGAGGTTGCTCAAAAAGTTAAAAAATTCAAGAGATATTAGCACTTTTTTGGAAGGTTGAAAGCTTTTAGTTCTTTTCCCTTACAACCTATAACAAGTGAAGTCTCATTTAGATAATGGGGAATGGATTTCATTGGGGAAATCACTGATTCATCAAGCACTAGACATAAGTGGATATTGATTATAACTAGCTACTTCATGAAATGGGTTGAAATGGTCATGACAAAGAAGGCCACACATCAAGTGATTATGGACTTTATATTGAATAATATTATTTGTATATTGTGCATGTTAAGGTAATTACTGATAATTCCATGAGTTTTAGAGCTAAACCTTTGGTGGCATTTTACAAAGAGTATGAGATCACATTGACTTACACTTCCAATTAAAACACTCAGGGGAATGGGCAAGAAAAATATAGTAATAAGTACTTGCTCAAACTTAGTAGATAAACTTTGGAAGCAAACAGGAAGAAGTGGGGTGATTATTTGAAGTTTGCATTATGGGATAATAAAATCATGCCTAAAAGAGCTATAGGAAAAATCCATTTTGAGCTTGTTTATGGAGCTCACGTTATTTCTCCTATAAATTTACATTTTCAAACCTATCAGTTCATCCAACAACTAGAATAAGATGATGAAATTAACCACTATGAAAGCATAATCAACCATATTACTGAGCTTGATGAAACTAGATGACAAGATCCTGAGAGACACCTTAATTTCAAGGAAAGACACAAAATGATATTCGATAGAAAGGTTGCTCCAAGAAATTTCCAAGTAGGTGATCTAATTTTACTTTGGGATAGAAGGCATGAAGAGAAAGACAAGAATGGTAAATTTGATGCCTTGTGGATGGTCCCTTATTCTATTAACTATAGAATTGGGGAACACATTTTCTTCTTGAAAGACCTGGATGGTGAGATATTGGAGCTGCTAGTTAATGGTATATCTTGACTAAGTTTATGATAGTTTACATTAATTTGTAATGTATAGTTTTATTATTTTTCCCCCCTCTATTTTGGGACTTATTTTAATATTTCCTTTTATTTTTTCTTATCATGTGTTCATTTTTAGATCCTCCTAGTCTATTTTTGTCTATTTACAATTGTCTAATTAAGTTTTTGTTAGTGTTTACTAAGAAATTACAAATTTTTTGACTCTATATCTTAAGGTATTGGACCCTAGTATTACTGTTTAGGGTTATTTACACACCCAAAATGGGTTTACATCCCTGGGTGAGATCTAGTATTAGTTCCCAAACTTACACTAAGCAATTTGTGACTTATTTTAAAGATGTAAGTCCTTGAAAAGTTTGAATGTTGCCTCCTATTCATAAATGTCTATCTAGATTATGAAACTCTAATTTCACAGTCAATTTATAAAAATCCCACTAGTGCCTTGTGAAAACCCTATGTAATCTTGTTTCCAGCTAACATATAACATTTCTATGTTTTAATGACATTGCAGGGTCGATGATTAAAATATCAGGATAGGAAGATAAAATAATGATAAGTATGATTTTTTTGTCATCAAAAATAATATGTAGAATAAGAATTTTAAAGTTAAATGAAGTTTTAAATATTTCAAATTGAAAATAAGACGTGAAAGTTTGCAGGACTTTTGGCTAGGAAAAATAGCTTGAAAAAATCAAGTATTAAAAGTGTAAGTTGTAAATTGTGGTCCACTCTTCAAATCCTACCAGTCAATAGGGAGGAGAAACACCATGCAAAAAAAATTCAATTTTCAAGTTGCAAATAGTATACTAATTATCTAAACCTAGAGAATATATTTGGCAAATAGGCAACATGACAAAAGTAGTTAACAAAAGTGTAATTTGTAAACTGCATGCCCAGACCTAAAACCCATCGATCAACTCAACATAATAAAATTCAACCTGAAGGGATTCAAAGTGTAACTTTTAATGACAAATGCATCTTTGCATTTTTATAAATTACAAATTACATATGAAGTTCCCTTGTCCATAGTGGAACTATAACTTTAGATTACAAGTTAGGAAATTGTAATTGTATAACTAAATTCTATATTTCCACCAACTTGTAAAGTTGTAGTTGGGGTCCAAAATTCTACCATACAAAGTTGTAAAATTTTAAATAAGAGCTAGAGACTTACATAAGGAAAAAGGAGAAACAAATGCATAGGACTTCATAATGTTTGGTATAAACCCTAAAAAACTCAAAGGCAAAGTAGAGAATGTGCAAAGGCATGTTTAATTAAAAATGCAAAAAGGTAAAATGAGCTAAGTATTGCATTTTTCAATATTTGGCTTGTATTGAAAACCTTCATGGAAGAAATGTGTTGTAGGGGTGATGAGGCTAAGGTGGGCCAATAGAAGGATAGTTTTTGAATGATCATGGATATTTATTGCTTCTATCATAGCTAGAACAATCTAATGACATCATTACAAATCATGGAATACTCTTTAGTTTTCACAAAAACAAGGGTAGTTGTCCACAAGTTTTCATATTTGCAAATGATTAATGAGAAAGCATGGCCAAGCAATTTCATAAAAAGACAAGGAGTTTGTCTTTTTCTAAAGGAATATTCTCCCTCAAGCCCAAATTCAATGGATTTATAACCATTGAGATCAAGGGTTTGTTAACAAACTTTGTCTTTACATGGACAAGAAGTTACTAGATTGATTTCCTTCCAAGATATGAGCTTCTAAGTATGATAAAGGGAATTTTACAACTAGAGCATCTCGAAGGAATATTTTGGGTGAGAGAGTTGTATAATTTAAGAGGGTCTATCCTCTTTGTAAGGTTGTTGGTTTTCTTAGGTCTTAGGCTATTTTCATTTACAAGATCCTTGTTGTGTGTATTTTATTTCTCTTTATAAGGTGGTTGTAACTATATAGCCATTAGTAAGCTATGATAACATGTATAATTCTCCCCTATATTAGAGTAAAACCATCATGCTTCTCCCCATGATCACATTCTAAACAAGAATGCATGTAAGATCTACTTTCAAGTAAATAGAAAATAGGTATGATTTATGTTGTATCTTATCATTGAAATGCAATAATATATTATTCATTCTCTATTGATTGGGTATTTAGTTTTATGCTTATAAATGGTGGTTATTCTGGGCATATATCTAGGTTGTAAATTTCTTTCTACATAATTATTTGGGAATATGTTATTCATAACCTTTTAAGGAAATATTTGGTTTATGAATTTAATGGGATAAAGTGTTTAAATCTCTACTTGCAATTTATGCTTTAGGGTTTCTAATATCATCTAAATATTTTCATTGGATTGGTAGCAATGGATGCAAGTCATTTCAGATAATTTCCTTAGTTTGTCTTTTAGTCCTTTACATTTTTTGAAAATAGATGATGTCATACCTATTGAACAATTTTTTTATATTTTAAAACCACCACACCACTCTTTTATATTTCCCTAACTCATTTTACCCACCCTACCCTACAAATAATAAATGTAACTATGTTTTTTCTCTTTAAATCACAACATTCCAATCTTCCATTTGTCCCTCTATTGTTGAAAATTTCTTTATAAATTAAGGTTAAAATCACACTCTTATATGTCTTTAGTTTGTGTTGGAATTAGAGCATTTGTTCATTTTATGATAACTCTTCTCAAGTGGAGTGAACAAGTTTGGTTATGCCTTAATTATATTTGTGTTTTGTGTGTGCCAATAATCCCCATGGATATTGAACTATAGTATCCCTCCATGAGAGAAATCTACCCCATAGGTCTTCTCACCTTGGTTTAGGTAGAGCCAGAAGTAACAAGGAGCTAACCATACCCTCTGTTAGTGTCTTCTAGTCATTATCTATGTTCAGTCCATCCTAATGCTAAGCCATTCCCTCATTATAATGACATATTTGTGGGTTTACCATCCATGTTTACCATACTACCCAAGTGTTCAAGTTTGAGTGCAAGAGGTGTACAACTATGAACCAATAGGATGGAAATCAATGACTCAATAGTTTTTATGAGTACCTGGTTTGTTCATAAAATATATTTAAAATTTGCATGTACTTGATTAATGATAGAAAAAATATGACAATATAAATGAATTCCATTATTTATCTAATAAATAATCAAGTTATACATAGAATTTTAACATAAATACATTATATATATATATATATATATATATATATAAAACAAAAAGTGGATTACATGAGATGAGTCTAAGATACAAAATTCAAGATTTAGGAGGATGCGAAAAGGTTTATAAGGGGGTAAATTAGGAAAATTATTAAGCTCATCAATATGGTTCCAAACATGAGGCACTGCAATCTCCAAGAATTAACAAACATCTAAAAAGGTATTACATGTGACTAGATTTTACATGAATTTTTACAACACATACCATCTAAAGTAACAAATGGTCAACATGAAAGACAAAAATATTGCCTCTAAAATTTTCAATGACCCTAATAAATTGGATGCCATAAACCAAACTAAATCACATGATATAGGTAATAAACACACATACTATTAAATTAATAGCATAATTCTATTATGATCAAATCTAAGTAAAAGGAGGGCACACCCACTCACGGGCTAATGTTACTTTTATGTCTAAAATAAAGTACCGTATCTTCAATGTCATCACAATTAATAGGAATCCCACTCAACTAGGTATCACCACCATGGCATTATGTTCCTATAATAGGAGATGAGGATGACACACACTACACTTAATGTAACTCACTCTATCTTGGAAAAATCAATCATATAAATATGCTCCACAATTAGGAAGGTACACTCAAACCTTATAAATAATGAAGAAAAACATGTCCTTCACAAGGATCCCTTCCAAAAAGGTCTCCTGTGAAGCACTAGTTTATTAAATATAAGGGTGTTTTCCATATAAAGAATTCAGATAAAGGGATCATAACTTCAAAGGGTTTGATGACCATAATGTTTGGATGTCAACCTCCAAACTAGATATGTATACCTTGTGTATTAATAAAACATGAAACAAGAGGTAGTAATATGAATCTAACACACTCATGACTTGATGAATTTGTTGATCCCACTTATTCAATGTCAAATGCCACACAAGGCATGCATGTTCCTATCCAACCATCATTGATGCCCAACCCAATGGAAATTCACTCTAGTGTGTCGATACCAATATGGCATATCTCACTAAGACAAATAAGATAAGGATCACTCAACATAAGGATAGGTGAAAATAATAGAATCCATATGAGGTTATTTATCAAGGCCTCTTTTTTGGATTCATCAGTCCATGATACAAAGTGGTTACAATATCATGAAACACTCATATATGTATGTAGCTAACTTCATGCAAAAATAAATTCATAACACGAAAAGGCTCTTGGTTTCTTGTGTCAACTAAGGATGTTATTAAGGTCTCTGTAACCCTCAACGGTCCTATCAAGATAGTCCTTTTGGCCTAAGGAGTTACCAAGTGAGAATTTTATTAGGAACTACTAATAAGAAAAATTTGGCACTAGTTAGAAATAGATGATCTCAAAAATAAGGCATCCTAATCCATTCCTAAACACATCACTTATGGTGATAAAAACATCATGAAATGCTAAAGCATACTCCACCTGAGTGGCAAGGTTATGTTTACTTGATATGGGTGGTCATTGAAATTAAAGAGACCAATATTGACCCTAAATCCACATGACACTCTAAGGCCCATCCATGAACAACCAAATATATCCTAAGATACTAAGGCTAAAATATCATAAGGAATATCTCTATGTGCCTCAATGATATAATTTTTATGCCTAATGTGATAATAAAGTCATGTCAATCTATCACACAATGACTTACTCATGAGTTAGCAACCACTTAGGCTGCATGGCCATCTCATCTTCCCAATACTTAGATGGAGTCTTTTTTCAGAGCATTCACCAAATCATAACCACTCTCCTCTCCTACATGGGTGGATGTCTAAAAATTATTGGCATGGATCTCTCATTTGTAGAGACCAAAATAATAAACTAAGATCAAGAGTCGAGCCTCTATACTAAATACAACATCAAAATTTGTCATGTCAAGGGATAAAGTATTCAAAGGTCTTGGGTGAGACTCTCTCATCTCTACTCCAATCAATGAGCATCACACAAACTATCCCTATGTGGAAGAACATTTCACAAGGCATTCTATGATCTCATATTATCAAGTGAAAGCTACAAAAAAATCTTTGATCACAAATACTCCCACAGAGTGGTCGCCAAGCTTCTATTATATGGCCCAAATATTACATATTTCCATTTCCATTAGATTCCTATGAAACCCTTATGTGTATTTTTCCTACCTTCTCACTAAGACATATTACATAATTAAGGACACACATCAGTTTAATGCAAAAGAAGTGATATTAAAAAACAATCCCCTAGAGCTCTCAATGTTTAAAGCATGCTTCAATAGAAAAATGTCATAACCAATATTTCATATGATGAAATCCATAAAAAAAAATAGGATAAATTGGTTTTGAGAATGTACATTGGACATTCTATAAACCCAAACCCCACCAAATATCTAACTATGTGGTATGTTATCTACAATGTGTCAAAATAAACACATGTGCATAAATGACATGAATTGTAATGTGAAAATAGATGCATAGCTATTTTATAAACATGTCAACCTATTTTATTTATTAGGATAACATGCCTTTAGCTTCTTTAAAAATACCCCATGACCCTACAATTTAAACTAAAAAATCAAATAAAATGAGGTGGGTTCAAGAAACCACTGACTCAAATAATTCTTCCTAACTCTCAATAGGGTTGACATAGGTCCTGAACTGATTATTACCAATAACAAGGCTAAGTTCACACCCTAAATCACAAAAATAATTCTATTTTAAAGTTCCTATTAAAAATATATGTTATAGTCTTCATATGACCTCAAAAAGGGTTTAAAACATATTGTTTTAGTTATGTGAGGATGGAGCATCCCATCTCATTTATCAGATCATTTCTATCTCGACCATTTAATTATAACATGATAAGGAAACTATAATAATATTTATAGAAGTCAATAAAGGTTTCAAAATTCACTTTCTATGTTCAATTTAATATTTTTAAAAGAAAAAGTAAGGTTTGGAGTATGATTTGTTAATAATCATCCCTATTAACCTTCCTCACGTCTAGTTGATTGTCATTAAAGGAGTTCTCAATATTTTGTAAAAAAAATCATATTATTCCATATTACATTTATATCTCATTAAAAAATGAATTAGGTTTATTATGCATGTGCCTATCTTGTTAAAATGTCTTCATGAGGTCTTAAGCTCTCACAGTTTTTGAATGGATGTTTGGGAGCTTCAAGCTCCTTCATAGCCATTAGTTATCACCAATGTCTAGGTGAAGGAAGTAAAATTTATTTTTAGTATCATGTTAAAAAATATTTTCTTGTGATATAGTATAAAAATAATATATGTTCCTTTTGGATTAAACCCATACCGAAGTTATTAAGAGCCTATAAAAGTTATTATGGCTAAAATTGACTCCCTTTAAGAACTAGGCCAAAACTAAAAGTTTTCCATGTTTCACATCTTGATTTTTTTTCCATGTGTAAGAGGGAAAAAAATTATTGGTGTCCCCTTTGGGTCACCCCAACCTCAAGCCTTTTATCTTCCCTAATCACATGTACAAAATCATATATTTATAAATATAAATATTTTTGGTCTCGATAACAATATACAGACACATACCATAAAATGAAACTTTGTATAAATGTAAATAATATAATATAATAAAATATTAAAAAATTAAAATTAAAACATCAACTAAATAAACCATGTGGAGGAAATTAAGTGCGGTCAACCAAGGTTGACTGGCACATAGGAAGCAGAGCGGCCCATGTGGCTTATGTAAAGATGAACCATCATCAGCTTTCTACCTTTCACATGGATTAAAATGTGGTATATCAAAATGGTTTACACCCCAAACCACATCCACTAGCCACTTGGACCCTTAATAACATATCTCACAGTCATATGGGTGATTATTTACTTAGGGTCTAGGTTAACCCTAAAAATAGGGTATTGCCCTATCCTTCTAGGGAATTTGTATTTAAAAAGTGTCTTATAGAGTCCCAAATTTATAAAATCCACTACAAGCCTTAGGTAAAACAAAAAAAATTAAATAAATTTTTTTGGGCTCAAAAAATCTTGCTTCATTCTAAAATTATTCTAGCACTTATTCTACCTTGTAAAGTGTGTAAATAAATTATTTGATAACAGGGTATTCCCCTAAAAAAATGATGAGTTTAAAAAGATGGATCCAAAAATGATTCTTTGAATTGAAATTAAATTTTGATAGAGTAAATTTTTTGAATAAATTAATATATGGAGGTTTAGGTAATGTTTTATGTATATAAAAATTACAAAACTAAAAACAACCTCTTTAAGTCTTTAAGCTCTTTAATAAGAACTTCATGAATTTCCAATAAAATTATTAACTAGTATTTCATTTTGCATAGAAGAACATGTGTTTTAATATGTTAAGAGAAAATATAATATTTTATTTTCTTGAGTAATTTTTTTTCTTTTCATTCATAATCCATCAAAATTTGCCTTTAAGATATACTAGAGATTCCAAAAGCTACTTATAAATCTTCCTCTTAGAAAATGGGAATCTTCCTTTGGAGAAATACATATGTCTTCCTCTATGCAAATGTGTAGGCTGATAGAGATATGATCCATTTTATTTCACTTCACCCTCTTTATACCTTTACCTAATGTACTAGAAGTCATATTGCATCTGGGATTGTGTGTGAAATACTAGATAAAAATGTGAATCCTTGATAAGCTAAATTAATTTTCTGTATATATGTATTTTTATGCATTGTGTGGATTTATTTAAGGTAACTTCTTAAACATGAGGATTACTGAATTATATAGATACTTGATGACATCATATAGATGGGAGGTGTGTTTTTGTCTTCTTACTAGTTGAATTATATTTGATATAGAAAATGTCGACCTATCACATAAGTATGTTATTCTTTTTTATTGTGATGTTATAATCTATCATTTTGACCATTGAAATGTGAAAAATTATTATATATATATATGGTAACTCTAAAATAAATAAATAAATTATCAGACACAGAGCTCATCTTCTTTACTTTAATATTTATTTTTTTGGTTAATTGAATGAAGATCCAGTTGATATTTTTTATTTTTATCTTTTTTAACTTGTGGGGTTGATATTCGAATTTGTGATTATGTTTTTTTATCCAAAAATTTCAACTAACTACCTTGTTTTTATAACTAAATCATATTTTTTTAATATGTAAAGGCATAATCATGTTTTATTCTACCAAGGTGCATTGTTTTCTGTCAAATCAACTTATATCTAGGACAGTAAAGAAGAAAGAGAGGAATAATAAGCATAGTGAATAGTTTATAGCAATTGTATAGATGTTAAACATAAGATATTAATAATAAAGAGTATATGGCAACATGTGATCAATAAGCTTGAACAGTATAAATAACAACCATAGGGAGATTATCTATTTTGTAATTGATTTCACTATATGGTCTAAAATTCAACCATATGTTCTAATTCAGAGGTGTTAGGGATTCACTTTTAAAATAAATGCATGAGATTAGCTTTCTAAACATACCATTATAGCCAAATTTTGTGTCATTCTCTTGGTCTTCACTTGTTGATTTACTTATTATGTCTTTTATTTGAATAAATATCAAATACACTATTACCTTCATCTATAATCCATGATCTACCACCCCCACCTTACTCACCATCATATTTAATGCAAGAGAGATCAAAATAAGATCAGCTAGTCATCTCGAATCACTCCCTCATGATCTCTGATTACTGCCTCATTGACCCTCACTATGCCTCATCATCTCTAATAACTCACTCCTTATCCCTCCTCATCCCTTATCACTACCTAATTGACCCTCACCATCCCTCATCATCTTTAATCACTCCCTTATCATCCCTAATCACTCCCTCATTAGCCTATACCATCCCTAATCATTTCTTCATCATCTCTAATCACTTTTTTATTGACCCTCACCATTCATCATCATTTAAAACTACTCCCTCATTTCTCCTCACCATCCCTCATGATGCAGAGCCCTATTACATACTCTACTTATCTAAGCTCTTTGCCAATATCCACCTAGGTTTCACTTTGTATTTTCTTACTTGATCTCTATCTTTGGACCCTATATACACTTCAAATTCACATCTGCATTGTATTCATTTCATTTATTCTCACCATTCTTCGGATGGTCTCACTAAACTCTGTATTATATTCGCCTTACTCAATGCATTCAATCTCTCTAACTTTGAGATTATCCCCTTAATATTCTTTATGAATTATAACACTTTGGATAAAAGCATGCCTCTGGTTCCTTAGGCTTTAATAGGGCTCTAAAAACTTCCTTCCACTCCTTTGAGTTCTGTCTAACTTATTCTCAACCCTACATAACTTCTCAACACAATCCATATATCATACACCACCTCTTACTCTGTCATAGACTCTTCTTGTAGGGACTCAAATAAACCTCATTTATGGATACCCTATAATATATCCCATATCTTAACAAAGTTTTACGCTTGGTTTCAACTATTTGATACCTTATTTTTACTCTTTCTACTCTTGGATTAGGTCTTTAGGTTTCATTCTACCCTATCTACCACACAGTCCTCCCCATATATACTTATCCTTACACAACATAAAAACACTATATTATATTTATGAATTTTTAAATAAAAAAATTCACCAAATTTCATGAATTATTGACAATTACAATTCCTAAAAACTCACTTTGAAAGTATAAACCCTAATATAGGGTTTGGACTAGTTTTACAAAATTGAAAAGGATCAAAATGAGATTTAAATATTCAAAAGGAATTTATAATGACTTTGAATATTGTATTAGGTATTATTTAAACCTATACATGTTTTCAAAGTGTTATATTTCCATTTTTTAAGCTACATTACATTGACTTAACCTAATTTAAATAGACTCTATACTCAGTTAGGGTTCTATAGTAATCCGAGAAGAGGTTATTTGTTCTAATTCATTCCAAAAATGGTTATAAATCAATATGAATGTTTAAATTCCTCTTAAAAATGTTTCAAAACTTTAAAAAATCAATGCCTTCCATTTATAACACTTAATTTTCCAATTTCCATGAGATACCACTTTGCTTGTGTTAAGTGTATTGATGACTACAAGACTATGTTGGTTTTATTTTTTTCCATCCAAATATATGAAAGCTACTTGAAAGAATATAATAATTCATTATCATATTATAATAAACTCAACAACATATACATTTTAATTTTCACTCCAATACATTCATATACTTAACACACAGGTGTATACTTATAAATTTTGCTCATAGGAGATAGCATTGTGTTGTTTAACATAGAATATCCTTAGAAAAATAACAACATACAATGTTTAAATACTATTAATTAATTATTATGTCAAGTTACTAACTACACATACATTCTAAAATCCCACCAAATAGAATCTCCTCTTCCACAAGACTCTGACATTCACTTAGATTTCAAGGCATAGTTTGTAAAAGCATAGGGTATACAGTTTATAATTTGAACATTCAAAATATTTGAAACTCAAATGAAAAATTATATAATAACCATAAAATAAAAGGTGTTTTTAACATACCACTCACACCAATATCACAAAGAACTTGTTACTAATCATATTACATGATCATGCACACTATCAACTATCTTTGCACATATTCAAGAAGATTTAGGGTTTGTTTAATTTATTGTCTACAAATAATCAACACTTATCTTTATTCACTTTTTTGGGTTTATTTACATTCATCCCTTATAATACTAACCCATCTATATCTATTGAATTTGGCTCTAAATATAAAATAGGACATGGACAAGACTCTTATTACCAAATAACCATCAACTAAATTCTAAATTTTTTTGTATGTTGAGAGTGTCCTCAACTAGCTTAAATATTAACATATTTCTCAAATATGAGTTTAGGTATATGTGTTATATCATCCTAAAATCCTTTCTAAATTCTAACCACACCAAATTTAATGTTGGACTTCTTGAAACAATATTGAAGTCTCTATGAAAGTTCAAAAATTCAACTGAAATATTCGGTGGGAAAGTCCAATACAACACTAATTCAAAATTGACATAAAAATATAAACTTATAAAGACTCATACATACTTATTATGACCTTGAAAATCTTATAAATACTCAAAACATGTAAACTAGATCACTATTTATATTGGGTAGTGATCCTCCTGCATCACCTTATCATCCCTAATAACTACTTCATCATACCTCATCATCTCTAATTACTCATTCCTCATCCCTCATCTCCCCTAATCACTCCCTCATTAATCCTCACCATTTTTCATCATCCTTAATCACTCCCTCATCCTCCCTAATCACTCCCTCACTAACCCTCACCATCCCTCATCATCCCTTTTGACTCTATCATCATCTCTACTCAATTCCTCATCATCCCTCCTCATCCTTAATCAACCCATCCAATACCTTGATGTTGGTATTTTTTGGGGGTTTAACAATGTTAGGAGCTACAAGTGGAGAGTTGAGTGCTAGATTAAAATATAAGACATGGTGATCAAAATGATGTGGATGCAAATTTTAAACATAAATATTTAACACCTATGAAAAAATATGGACCTATTAGAAATGATGTAATTCACAATTGAAAATCCATCATAAAAAGAGAAGTAAAACCACCATAACACCAAAAATTTGCAGTAAATACATTAGGATCACCAAGTTATGTGATTTCCTAAAACCAATCAATTACTTTCCATATGAGGATATATTATGATCTAAATAATTGTATTTAAGGCATTCTATTTTTATGTATATTTATTGAGTCATCATACCAGAGAGTGGAAAATAATTTTCAAATGATTAGAACAAGCTTTCCAAGATGGGAAAGTGGTGGTTAATTTATAACTTTAATATTTAATCTAATGAAGAGTGTCACACTATTAACTCTCTACTTGTACATCTCAAGAAGTGGGTACAAGTTATCTAGCACTATAAAAATTTAAGTAGATAATAGATTATGAACCCAATGATATGGTCAATATTAAAAATATCTCTACATCCCCCAATAATAAATTATATGAATTAAAAATATTATTTTATTAAAAAATTTAGATCAATGGTGAGACAATACACTTCATCATTTATAATGAAAGTCAGATTAATTTAATTTCTCCTAAACCATATTTTCAAAAATTGAAATTGAAATTTTTGTCTTCTTACTATTTGAATTATATTTGATATAGAAAATATTGACCTATCACATAAGTGTGTTATTCTTTTTTATTATGATGTTATAATCTATCATTTTGACCATTGAAATGTGAAAAATTATTCTCTCTCTCTCTCTCTCTCTCTCTCTCTCTCTCTCTCTCTCTGAGAGTTACCATATATATATATATATATATATATATATATATATATATATATATATATATATATATATATATATATATATATATATATATATATATATATGTATATATGTATATATAATATGTATATATATATATATATGTATATATATATATATATATATATATATATATATATATATATATGTATATGTATATATATATATGTATATATATGTATATGTATATATATATATATATATATGTATGTATGTATGTATATATATATATATATATATATATATATATATATTTTGTATGTATATATATATATGTATATATATATATATATGTATATATATATGTATATATATATATATATGTATATATATATGTATATATATATATATATATATATGGTAACTCTCAAATAAATAAATAAACTCTCAAACACATATACCTCATCTTCTTTACTTTAATATTTTTTTATGTTAACTGAATGAAGATCCAGTTTATATATATATATATATATATATATATATATATATATATATATATATATATATATATATATATATATATATATATATATATATATATATATATAAATTGGTGTGGTTGATATTCAAAACTGTGAGTTTTTTTTTTGATCCAAACATTTCAAATAACTGCCCTATTTTTATAAATATATCATATTTTGTTAATATGCAAAGGCATAATCATGTTATTAAGTAATCTAATGTCAATCCTTGAAATAGCTACACAAAACTAGGGTGTACATCTTCATTATTAGATCTTCTGAGAGTAAAGATTGAAAAAGTATAAGGAACCCTTCAATCTTATTACTAAGCATAAAGTGTTCCATAGTAATAACCCTCGATGACTAACTAATTTAATTAAAGTCCCAAAGATCATTAAATTTATGAACCCCATTTTTGAATAACAAATAGGCCTACTTGGGAAATATCATCACCAAAGGTTGGTTGTGGTACTGAACATGTCTATTCCACCAAATGAAAGAAGTGGAAAAACTGAAACCATGTTGTAATGATGTTTCCTTCCACTTAAGGAAATGACAAACCTTATACCATGCCATCCAAATAGATTGTAAAGCTGGGGATTCCTTAATGCAAAATAAAGGTGCAAGAAGTATTTTATCTAACCAGCTAACTTCCTACCATTTACTATTAATAGAAGCATATTTCAATCTATGTCTTACCAATATTTTTCATGGCTCTTTGCCTTCAACTACTCTGATAATCTATTTAGCCACTAAACATATCCTTTGGGTTTTTGGTTCAATCACACACAATCCACCTTTACCTCTCAGTTGTATACAAGGAAACCATTAGGTATATTTGAAACCAAAACTACCATCCCACTTGGACCAAATAAATTTATGACAAAGCTTATATAAATCCTCATACCCTTTGCTCAAAGGCGTCCATCATGAAGAAAAGTAAACATGAGATGCAATGAATATTTTATTAACAACTTGAATTCTACTAGCCAATGAAAGAAACTTATTGACCTAATTAAAGAGTTTATTTTTGAGTTTACTAAGAAACCATTTCCACATCTCATGAAGAAAAACACCCAAACTGAAAGGGATGCCTAGGTATCTTATTATCTTTCCATGTTTAATTTATTTCCATTCACTAGGAATCAATTGGGGGATAGGTTTAGTTTGAATCATTAAAAACTCTATTTTTTCATGGGCTAATTGAGAACTTGACACCCAACAATAAAGATTCAATATGTCAAAAGTATTGTTTATTTTTGCTTCTAAATTTTTTACAAAAAGTGTACTATCATCAACAAAGTGGGGGTTAATCATAAAAGCCTTTTGTGGAATAGAGATGCTTGATATGAGATTCAATTTATTTGCCTTTTGTAATAAATAACCCAAAGCACTAGCTGTAAGAATATATAAAAAAGGATCAAGTAGACAACCCTGTCTAATAGAGCACTATAGAACAAAAGGATCTAACATATGATCATTAACATTTAATTGAACATTAGCATCCTTAAACAACATTCGAAAGTGATCACATATTTTAGGACCAAAACCAATCCATTATAAAATTTTAAGGATAAATATCCAATGCATTCTATCATAGGCATTATCAAAATAAAGCTTAACCACCAAAGCATATTGACTAGTATGTTGAGCCCATTTACTCAACTCCTAAGAAAGAATTAAATTACTAAGAATAAATTTGGCCCCCAAAAAAAAAATTGTTCAATACTTACTATGCCTTGAACCATTAGCTTTATATGCCTAGAAAAATCCTTTGCTATAATTTTATAAGAGGTATTTAATAAAGTAATCAGTCACCAGCCATAAATGGAGCCCTCATTTCTTCCTTTAGGTAAAATTTTGATAACTCCTCTATTAATAATAGGACCCAAGAACCTTTTTAAAATCCTCAAGATAAAAATAATAGAAGTCCTCTTTAATATAGGGCCACATAGATTGATAAAATTCCACTAGGAGGCCATCTGAACTTGGGCTTTTATTTAAGGACATAGAGAAAAGAGCATGCTCAAAATCATCTAAAGATAGCATCTAATCTAAAAAGTAACTATAATCAAGATTGATTTGGCTAGGAATACAATATTTTACAATATCTTCCAAGATGTGATGAAAATTATCCAATGATGAACCTCATTAAAAAGATTTGCATTAAAGTTTTAGAATAATAAATTGATCTCAGGAATCTATATGTAAAGAGCCCTGATCATCCGTAATAACATTAATCTTTTCCTTTTTATGTTTATAATTAAAGTAATTAATGAATAATTTATATCATTTGTAACCTTCTTCATCCAATGAAGGTGAGCTTTGATTTTAGCCCCCCTAACTCTAATTATCAAGATTATGCAACTACATCTCAATCTAAACAATAGTAGTTTGAATATTAATGTTACTAGGGTCTTTATTTATCTATTTTATTACATGTTCCGATTTCCATTTAAGCATTTTTTATTTGTGACTACACTTCCAAGCCATTCTCTTACCAAAATGACATAAAAACACAATACATTGAGAAATAGTAGAACACCACCATTCAATCCATGAGTTCCCTTCTTGAGGCTTGGGGGTATAATCCTAAATACCTTTCAAATCAACCATATATTAAGGATTTTTAATATGAGAAATATTCAACTTATATTGAATAACATGCTTAGTATTAGGCATTTGAGAAGCAAAAAAGGTAAAAAAGATCAAAATGTGATCTGGAAGAGTTGTGGAATAATCAACTTGAACCATATTGCCTAATGTAGCCTAGATCAAATGTAGGTTAGGGAATAGGTAAAATCTATCAAGTATACTTAATTTCCTCTCACCCCCTAATCTAAAATTGGAACAAGTGTACAAAAAATTAGCATGACTAGAAAATTTGTCAAAGATAGGATCTATAACACCCAAAAAATTGTGACAAAATAAACATTTATCAAATTCCTCATTACTGAGTTTAGAGTGATTAAAATAGATACTATCATTATAGTGTTCTACCATATTAAAATCACCATATAAAACCCAAAAAAACATTGGGTAAGTGATTTGACATCCATTCCCAAAGGAGATTACATTCTTTAGCATTATTAGATGGATACACAAAACATAATCTGATAGGCAAACCATTGATAAAAGCAATGGCCCAAACATAATTGTGTGAGTGGTCCTCATATTTATCAATAATATGCTTTGTTATCCATGGAGTAACTCTCAAAATAACACCTCCTCTACCCTCACTATGAGATGTATGTATAAAAACAACATCTCTCCATACATGAAATAGTGATGCCTTAAGCTGACTACCACTAACTTTGACTTCTTACAAAAACAAAATATCAAGCTTCCATTTAATAATAACATCCTTAACTTTAAGCTTCCATTTTACTTCATGTTAAAGATGATATAATAGGTTTATCTTCCTGAGGAAACACATCAAATTGATTGGCAAGAGGAACTTGGTAATCTCCATTATAAATATCTCTAGTAGCCAAGGAGGGAGAACTTGACCTATGCTAGGGAGATGATGGGGGAGAGATAGATTTACAATAATAATGGTCCTAGGGAGTAGACAAGGGAGAAGAAGAGATGGATGTATTTACAATCTAAACTTAAGAGATAGAAGAGGAAGAAGGAAGTCTAGCATGGGAATAAGAATGAGAAGCCAAAGGGTTAGAAGAACTGGAAGGTTCCTTTCAATTCCTAACCACTCTCCATTCATCAGTCATAATTTCATCTTTAAAACATGAAACACCATTGGATGGTGGGTGTAGCATTGGCTAATCTATTTGACTAGTCAGGGAAGCAACATATGGTTTAACTAGACTAGTTGATCCTTATGATTAGGCAAATGCTCAAAAAATGATGTAGATCCTTGGAAGATTGGAGTAAAAAATGGGGAAGCCTAAGTATATCTACTTTTCTTCATAGTTAAATCTCTTATTAAATGTCCTTTCCAATAAAAGAAACATGCATTGGGCTTATTTAAGTATACTAGTGGCTATCCTAACTCAAAACCAAGACCAATCAGCTTGATATTGTCAGGAAATTATGTATTTAATTACACTTCCAAACAAACCCTAGGATTCACTCTTAAGCTAGTGAAATTATAAGTATTAAGTTTGCCCCAGATGACTTTTCCAAGCCTACATATAACATACTTTTCTATAAATAACCCAAGTGCCATATTGAATCATTGCTTGAGCATTCTCTGCTAATTTAAAAT